>VXCM01003664.1:0-70930 GCA_014773175.1 Lucifuga dentata | reverse complement strand
AAATCAAATATTCAAGTGATACACCCACCTTAAAAATCCATGTTTCTCCTGCTAATAGTTACGCAGCCTTATGAAGTCACGGTCCTTTAAATTTTTCCATAAACACAGGTCTTCTTTTGGCACTATATTCCCTGGTGGAGACATACATTCACTCCACGCTTTTTATTGAGCTTAAACTCTAAAATTACATAACTTCTAAAAAAAATACCTGAATACACATCTTGTTGGTGATGATGGATTACCTATCCCAAGAACGTTTCAAGTATCAACAAGGTGATTTTAATAGCAGAATGAACTGAAACCAATGGAGGTCTGGAAGGTAGGAAAAACATTTTTAATTCATCATTCAGTAGTATGCTTTGGGAAATGATTGTCAGTAATGTTACATGTATGAAAATTGAATATATTAGGCTCAAACATGCAAAATGGATGGTATGGTCCTTCAAGTTCCAAGGTAGCAATAAAAAAAGTGGGGAAAAAAAAAAATCAATAAAATGTTACATTTTTCTTAATCTAACTATTCTTACCAAAGCTCAGCAAAGAAGTGGAACACACCCCATGGGTGATAACGTAAAGGAACAAAGGCATGACGAGGATGGATATTATTCCTGTTTCCCAGGCTTTAGTCATTCATGGAGCTGCAGGGAGCTGAAGTCGCTGCTCGACATGCTACAGTCTGAACAGCCGCACTCAGCAGTTTGTTTTGCTACTTTAGGCGTGCAGGCAAACACGGCGGAGGGTTCCATCAAGCGCAGATTAAGGTGTAAGCCTCGCTCTCAGTGTAAATAAGCAATAATCCTCACGTCTCATCAAATCCAAAGCTAATAAAGCCCGCTAGCTCTTCCCTCGTGACCTTTTCCTTCCTGACACGCTGCGAGGATCAAGTGCACGGTTGCTATTGTGAGATTGCTCTCCGTCAAAAAGATTCAAAGCACAAATAGGTTCTGTAACAGAAGATACCGAGTCGCTAGCATCGTAAGCTTTTATGGAGCCTCATTTTTCTTTTCCACAATGATAAACTCGCACAGAGAGATGAGCTCGGATGTGTTTTCTTTGCTTTTTCCTTGTGACGCACATATGCCGGCAGCAGATTCCTGGAGCGGCTCAGTAAAGATGAGGGTCAGGAGTCAGGCGGAATGACCCCCACACCTTGGTGCTAATGCTGCCGAAAGCCATGGTTGCCCCTTCCCCTCCCCACTCTCGCTTCACGGTTCACACACATAAAAACACACCTGCCCACACATGCATACCAAATTACACCCTCACAACAAAAAAAAACGTCGCCGACTCATAAGGGTACAGGCATACATGCATGCAAACACACACACACACGATCACACAATTCTGCTTAGTCTCCAAAACAGAGGAACTATTTCATCCAAAAAAAACCTAACTGAAACCTTCTGCATTGGCACCAGCTGAGGTGTGTTTGTGTTTAAGTGTGTGACTGTCTTGTGTGTCTGTGTGTGCAGCAGAGAATGTGTGGGCAGGTGCAACTGTATGTGTGTGCAGGAGCGATCGTGTAGGCGGGTGAGTGTGTGTGTGTGTGTGTGTGTGTGAGACTGAGATGGTGCTGAAGCTAAGCTCTGGATGGCGTCCCACACTGGGGCTGAGCCCTGCAGGGAAGCGCAGACACACACTAACATGAATAAGGATGCACGCGCTCAAACGGTCATCCAGCTACACACACCCTCACACACCCTTACAATTTTCTCCATCAGGTATGTGGGCTTCCTACACAATGGATCCATTACTTCCTGTTTGCTCCATATTCAATTTATCTCTAACCTGTGGGTGACACGTCTTTTGAAATGGCTCATGATTCTTTCCGTTTTAAAGTGGCGAGGTAAACGGCGGGGAAGCTATTTACGCTTTAGCGCAGACGTGAACTCCTAAAACCTGCTTTCATCCTGTCATACCTTCTTTGCACTGATACTTTGTACTTTCTCTGATGTACTCGTGATCCGTCGCTGCATCGTGCCTCATCTTTGCAAACATGACGTTGCATGTTCAGCTCGTTTTCCTGTCAAGCCTGAAGTTGAAAGTGGCAAATAAGTGAAGAGCCTGTTAAAGGACCATACCGGTGATTAGGGCTGGGTGATAGGCCTAAAAATAAAATCTTGATTTTTTTTTTTTTTTTTTTTCACACTGATGGCCGATTTTCGATTTTAATCGATTTTTTGGGGGGGGGCATGTTACAGTATTCCACTGTATGAAGACCCTCTGATCAGACGCTATGACACTGGAAAATGATGCAGTAATGTCATTTGCTTTTTCGCTGCGCTTTAACTGCAGATCTGCATATCACAGCGCTGCATTGCTGCCACTCAGCTGCATGTTTGTCACAGCTGCTGTTACTTTTAGCAGCTGCAGCTCCTACAAACTTTACAGACCCATTTGCTTCAAGCCGTGAACTGCAAAACCAAACAACTTCCAAATGACTGATGTGATGAAGTGACGTTACCTTTTTTAGAAACGAGCTCATCTTCAGTTGAAGTGTTTGTTGCATCTCGCTAGCACGTCTGATCTGCTGAAAGCTTCGTGGGCGTTCAAAGAACATGATGAACCATTGATTGGTAAGGTGTAACCACTTCCGTGTCTGCTGCAGGCAGAGCCGCAGACCCTCACGGACTCACAGAAGTTTAAACAAGGCTTGTAGATTTAACACGCACGAAACGGGAACGGGCTTGATTGATGGAGAGTGACCCGCTACCGCATTTTCCCCGTTAAAAATAATTAGATATTAGCCGTTTTTTTTTTTAAATCTCGATTTTCATTCAGCCATTTTAGACATCGTGCCAAAACATAAAATCGAATTAACTGACTGAATCGAATTATCGCCCAGCCCTACCGGTGATCGTGCATGTTTGCACGATATGTACGGATTGTACATATCCATGTATATGGATATGTACAATCCATATACACGTTACATTACTGACAACAACTTCCCAAAATATACTACTTTAGCAGTAAATTTCAGATTGTTTTTCCTACCTTCCAGACTGCCATTGGCTTCAGTTCACTCCAGTATACTATTAAAATCAACTTGTGAGACTTGAAACATGTTTGAGATATGTAATCCATCACAGCGAACAACATGTCTATTTCGTTTTTTGACAAAGTAAGTTTATTGAATCGATCCAGCGTGGAGCTGCACAGAAGACTACACATATCTCTGCAGGGAAATATAGTCCCAGGAGAGAGATTAAAACAACAGAGAAATAACAGAGAAATTAAAATAATTGTGCCTTCTACAATCGTGCGTAAGTGTTAGAAGGTGAAACGTTAAATTTTAAGGTGGGTGACCTAATCACCCATATTCATTTGGCATATTCATGTGCCAAAATCACCTGAACATGTGATTTTGGCACATGAATATGCCATTAATGTGCCAAATGCTAAATGATATCTGAATGTCTGGATTGGATTCCTGCGACACGAGGCTGAACATTTAATGGAGTTTTCGCTGCGTTCAGACGGGAGCGGCGAGATCCTCAAAATCTGAGCCAATCTCAAACCATCCTGGAGGAGACATCCAGGCATACACAGCTGTCATCCAGTGAGACACACACACACACACACACACACACACAGAGTATAATGCTGCATTCATTAAACTCAGGGAGGTGTTAATTTATTGGTACTGAGCACAGCGGTTAAGAAGCTTTCACCCACATCACGTCTCTCTGATTAGCTCTGAGTAAGGGTGAAAATCTAACACCTGCTGCACGCCAGACGCCATTCCTGCTTTAATAAAACATGTTATGGCCTCTCGTAAGGGCTGTGACGCTGATGATGACGGCGTACACGGCGATGATAGCATCTCTGGAGCATGCTGCTAATGCTAATGGTGATGAGCGGAGGATTGTGATGGGTCCTGGCTGCAGTCTGAGGTCGCGTTTCCTCGCCACGCTTGAGGATTCCAGGCACAAGGGATGAGGTAAGGCGGCACTGCATCACGCATAAAAATGGAGAGCTGGGGGCTCATGGTGCTGTGATGATGGTGCTGAAACTGTCGGTGTTGGTGTTGGTCCCTGATCTTTTTTTTTTTTTGACTCGCAAACACACACAGGCAAATACTGAGTGCACAAGTCACCCACTCAGAGCAGAGCAGCACGGCCTTTGAGTCGTCGTCTATGAAAAAGATCTTTGAAAGCTCCAAGGACCCTCGTTGATGTCGCCATAGCTACATGGTGAAATTATACCTTTCAGCAGCGTCGCTAACATGGCAACCTCTCATTCCCAGGCTGCGCCGCTGCCCTCGTGTGAAACGCTGTGACCCACACTCGGATTCAGATTGGATAATCATCTCTTTGCCTCGCGTTGAAAAAAAAAAAGAGAGAGCGATGACGAGGGAGCGATCAAAGATAGATTAACAGTTATTTCTCCCTTTAAATAGATCTTCTATCCGAGACCTTGTAAAATCACGGCTGGCATGTTCCTAAAAAAAAGCCCACAGCCATCGCCAACAACATAACGCCGTCTGCCAAGTTTCATTACAGGAATATTAACAATAAAAAATGAGTTCTGTATTAAATCTGAGGGGGGGGGGGGGNGGGGGGGGGGGGGGTGCTAAATGCAGCTAATTTCATAAAGAGTTTAGGATTACACACATTTATCCTGCTTGAAGGGCTCCTCGCTTCATTTGTAGGCACAGTAATTAGGGCCTTACTGGCTGCTGCGTATAATGTTATCAGATATGTGAATTAACCTTATTCTGTGTTTGATGCTCGACGTTCAGCGGTGAGGCGGAACTCTGAGCACCGTTTGTCTTTGTGTTCACGCGTGGCTCTGAAAAGAGGAAAATTCTCGGTGATCACGCAACAAATCAGATGCGGAGATTATTCGGCAAACTGCTTAGCAAAGAAGAGGGAGAGAGGGAGAGAGAGAGAGAGAGAGAGAGAGAGAGAGAGAGAGAGAGAGGTAAACATTTAGCATCGTCATGTATCTGGACTGTGTGCGTGTTCAAATTTTGAAACAAGAGCAGTAATTAAACTGTGATCCTTCCTGAACTGACCCCAAAGTGAAACTAAATCAGGCCCACCGCCCAGAACACAGAATAAATCCACGGCAGACACTGGCACCAAATGGTCCGTGTGTGTGTTTGGCATTAACATCCCTCGCATGGGCTTCACCCTCAGTGGCAAAAACCCCTCCCNACCTCCTTCATCAGCAGGCTGAATGGTCGGAGTGATGACTGTTGTGTGTCTGTGGGTGGCACAGACACAGAGGGCCAGTCTTCCACCCCCACGGCAGAATAGCGCCTCAGTTGTGGGCCCCTTCGTTCGCCACTGTAACATTTGCATTTTGCCCTCAATGGATGCTCTATCCTCCAACCTGCGGAGACGGAGAGTGGCTGCCTATAGGCTGCAGCCGACGGAGGAGCTGCAAATGTCCTCGTAAGGGAGACTGGAAATACGCCTTTATGTTAGAACGCCCGTCTGATCACCATTAAAGGAACATACCACCCATTTTGCAATGTTTGAGTCTAATATATTCAGTTTTCATACATGTTATGTTACTGACAATCATTTCCCAAAGGATAAAACCGTATTTCAGCTTTCCTGATATTTTGCAAAATCTCTTAATCTTTCAAAATCAAATATTCAAGTGATACACCCACCTTAAAAATCCATGTTTCTCCTGCTAATAGTTACACAGCCTTATGAAGTCACGGTCCTTTAAATTTTTCCATAAACACAGGTCTTCTTTTGGGACTATATTCCCCGGTGGAGGCATACATTCACTCCACACTTTTTATTGCACTTAAATGCTAAAATTATGTAACTTCTAAAAAACCGGAATACACGTCTTGTTGGTGATGATGGATTACCTATCCCAAGAATGTTTCAAGTTGATTTTAATAGCGTACCCGAATGAACTGAAACCAGTGGAGGTCTGAAAGATAGGAAATCATTTTTAATTCACCGTTCCTGCAGTATGCTTTGGGAAATGTAACATAACATGTATGAAAGTTGAATATATTAGGCTCAAACATGCAAAATGGCCAGAATCGTCCTTTAATAAGGAGGAGACGGACACGCTCAAAATGAAACAGTGGAACGTCATTGATGAATTCATGCAGAATCTGGTTTTGGCGTGAAGCCTCCTGAAAGGCTGTGCAGGCTTTACGTACACAGAGCCTTTGTGATGACTTCTAGAAGCGAGCAAAGCGCTAACGAACGTGGTCAGTGGCAGCGTGATCGCCAGCATTATCAGAATTGCAGACCGGAAAAACCAAATGCAATTGAGGTAGAAGAACATGAGGAAAAGCACACTGGTTTAGAAAATCACGTCCTAAAGATCAGAGAAGCGGGATTGCGGCCGAGGTCGCTGTGGGTTTCCTGTAAAGAAAGTCAACAAAATCTCTTCCACGTTTATCCGATTGTCCGCGGCGCAAGAGGAGGAGGTCTGCTGTGAGAAACTGAGGCTAATTTTCCTGACGTATGATATGTGTAATCCCCTTAGAGCATGTCCAAAGAAGCTGTTGTGTTCCTGCTGACCGGCGATGGGGGCAGACAGGCACGCTCTCTTTCTCCTCATCTCTCCACATTCCCACGTATCTCCGTCCTGGAGCAGAATGCTGCTTGGCTCTGTGTTTTCTGAACAGATATCTGTACGTGGAGCAACAAATATCCAAGTAAGAGTCTTTCTTGGCCTGCAGCACCTGCTGGAACCGATCCTGGACGGATAGGTTCCAGGATGAAATGCCTCGCCTCCTCGCCTCAAAAACACAAAACCAAAAAAAAAAAAAAAAAAAAAATGAGCTTGGCCATTTTCTGACCTTTCCCAAACTCTTTCCTTTTCCCTCTGCTGTTTTGTTTGATCTTTACAAGTTATTTCAAACCCCAAATTTCCTGTACTTTTCCCTTTTGTTAGGATGTCGCCATAAATAAGATTGTTATCAACCAGTTTTCCCGGTCAAATACTTTCTTTCGTTCTCGACTTTCCCAGTTCACTCGACGTGTCTCTCGTCCAGAAGCGGTATGGGGAAACCACTTTGGTGAAGGCCCTCGCTGCTGACACGCTAACAGGACAGACGCTCCTGTACAAAAAAAGCCAGAGCCAGTGATCCCAGCAGCTGGATGCACATGGACAGGCCTTCCCTTCATCCTCAAACAAGAACCCTCCCTCTGAAGGATCCTGTTTTGTTTTTTTTGGACTCTAATGGATCCGTTCAGACGATTGGGTTCGTTTGAGCCATACCAGGAAACACCGAAAAGCCATTATGAAATGATCGCTGGAGGCTTTTTAACTCGCACTTGGGCTGTAATGGAGAACGGAGATACACAGCGACTGAGCACAAGTTGTTTTAAGTTTAAAGCCGCCGAGCCACCCTGTCTCACAACCGTATCCTCCACTATCCTCCTTTCATCTGCTAATCTGACCGTGATCACTTTGCTGACTCCAAATTGGTCATCGCTCCTCCACTTCTGGGCCCTGCTTGTGCGCGCACGCTCGGCTACTGCATTATGGAGCAATTAGCGATAACAGGGGCGAACGCAGACAAGATCTGCAAAAGGACAGCGAGCAGGTGATTTAGAGACAATCGTCCGCTTTCTTCACCAAAGGCCAGCGCGCAGACGTGTTGCCTCAGCAGTAATTAAGTGCCTTTGTTTCTCCAGCCCTAATCCCACAGATGGAGGAGCAGTACGGCTGCTGACAAGCCTGAGATTAACCGAGAGAGAGAGAGAGAGACATAACACAGATAGAGAGCGCTTACTTGTCCTGGGACATTTGGATTTCAGGAATCTTTCTCCCACAGGCCTGAAAAGTAAACACCCCATCCTCATGTATGGCGTGTGACAAAGACCGTTGCTGCCTCGTGTCGCAAATCTCGAGCAACTAATTGCGTCAATTTGTTTTCCTTTAACTGAGAGAAATTGAACATTTTGTGGCTCACGTGGTTTTTCTAATTAGTCAATGAGGCGAAGTTTCTTCAGATTTGCAGAGTGTTGCGACTTCAAGTGACAAGAAGGTCCACTGAGAGCGAATACAAGGCCAACAAAAACCCCACTCCACACTGTAAAAGCATGTGAAAGCCTCAGCATTCATCCCCCGAAAATTATCTGTATTTTTGTCAAGCATTTTGTCATGTTTCCATGCCAGCAAATCCAGTGTTCGCTGTCTAAATCCTGCTAACAGACAAACAAATAAATCCTTCTTCTGGATCCTGTATGATCCAGCGTATGATCAGACTTGCCACCAAAATAAACATCATCTTTTTGTTTAAAAAAAAAAAATGAACCACCATGCTAAATTTAATGAAATGGGCGTATTGGCATTGATTTTATAGGCTAAAAACTTGGATCCTGGATCCAAATTATGATCCAGGTCACCTCCAACTTTCCAAATATCATCCAAATATCATCCCGAGATATCCTGCTAACAAACATACACAAAAGCCAACGATGATGCAATCTCCTTGGTGAAGGTAACAATTAGCACACCTCTATGTTAAAATGCTAGGCCTACTCCAAATCATGCCCATTAGCATCAAATCTGACTAAATAAATGGCTGACATCCTGTGAAAGAGTTGACAGTATGAGTAACTACAGCTGAAAAACTGAAAAAGGTGGGAGTTTATTTTTCTTTCAGCTTCCTGAAACGGACAAACCTTGAATAAAGCGCGGCATCGATAGTGAGGGTCAGTCTTTAGAAAAGGAGGTCGTCGCTGAACTCAGACATGATATTTCCTGCTGCACCGAGAGAAAATGTCAGCAGGTAAGATATAGATTTGCAGAGTGTGATGCAACGGTTTTTGTTTACTTGTCACAGCGGTTGAAGAATTTCACGAGTTGCAAACAAAGGTTGTCAGCATTCAGGTGATGGCTGCGGTGAACTTCCCGCGCTGGGTGTGTACATGTTATATTGTTTTCTTTGTTTGTTTGTTTTTAGGTGGGGGAGGGTCAAAATGCGGATGCAGCGCTGTCGTGAGGTACCTGCAGAGTCCTGGTCCCTGCTGCTAATCCAGCTGGAGGTTAGAGACCTGCTCCAGTTAATCTGATCATCTGTGACCTGCTGAGACATGAAACCCACCATCCAGAGCTCCTCTAATCTGCACGTACACACACACACACAAAAACACGGAGCACGGGCAGGTAAGCAGACGCATTCATAACAGCATGTACTCATCCACATGCAAACAGTAGATTTCTCTCTCACACACACACACACACACACACACATATTTCTGTTTTACACACCCTTAAGAAAGGCTCAGTTTTAAAGGACCATACTAGTGATTTTGCATGTTTAAACCCGATAAATACCAGTATATAAGTTATGTTACTTATAAAACCGTAATTTTGTTTCTTCTTATTTTGCCAAATCCCCTTATCTTTCAAATGATATGTTTCTCCTGCTGACTTTACATCTGAATGTAGAACGGACGGTTGTTTTCTCCTGGGGCTACATTCTCTGGTGGAGACATATTTACTTCTATCTCCGTGCTGGACCGGCTAAATAAAGTTACTTCAACAAAACATTTAATAGATGTCACGTTCTTTGTGATAAATTACTGATGTCAGGCATGTTTTACGTCGCTACATGTTGGGCTCAAACATGCACAACTACTGGTACAGTCCTTTAACAATGCCATCTCTCAGTCTGCTCACAAGACTGAGGCATTAGCCTGCTGTCACATGCTGAGATTCTATTTTAAAACAGCGGCCAATCTGGAGGCTAAATCAGGCGGTTTAACGTGAGTATAAACTGCAGCCAAGCCAGAAAAATGTGATGTTGATGCCTACGTCTGAAAAAAACAAAAAACGTGGAAATAGCAAAAAGGTCGTCAACTTTATTCCAACTTACTAGTTTTATATTTGTTAGCAGATGCAATAATTTCAATCAGCCTCTGGTGATCAAATAATAGAATGTGAATACTTTGTACCATTCCACAAATAACAAACATCTATCCGAAATGCTAACAAGAAAAGTGAAACAATGAGAGAAAATTAGAAATGCTGGCCTACGTCTTCTTCTCTCCCTGACACAATCGACCACATGTCAGTGCATGTTGAAGCCTTGTGTAAATCCATAAAACAGATAAAGGAGGATAATGAGATGGGAGGGAGGGGAGCAGATCTATTCATCAAAGCCTCTTTCTAACACACTCAGCAGACGCTACGCCGCTTCACTGCCGCGGACTCGCTTTGGTTTGGAGATTACAGCTTCAGTGGCTGCCAAAAAAATAAAGAGAAAAAAGTTGAGAGGTGTCGGTTTGTAATTCTAACTCGTGGAGCGACTGGTGCACACGAGTATCAACGATATGCTTGCAGGAAACAGGTTTCTCCAACAATTGATCGTAACTGGGACATTAGCGCTTGTAAACGTAGTCGAGAGTTCATTTTGGTTTACGCAATCAGAGGGGGAATAAGGAGCTTTAAGTGGATCCACGTGTTGTTTGTTGGTTGTGATGATGAGGCCTCGGAGGACGCTTTCTCCTGCGGGTCGGCAGAGACTCTAAGGCATTTGGAGAGAAAGAAAACACCTCAAACGGCTGCGAACACTGAGTAGAGAGTGCTGAAAGAGTGCTTATGTTTGGTCAGAGTAATAAGTGCCCTTTGGTCAAAGAGATGGAATCAATAAGGCACGGTACGGCGACTCAAACACCCTTTGAGCCGGAGGGTGTCTTTTATCTTTAAATCGCTGGATGCAGGTAAACATATTGACCACGCCACTCTTCCGCGCTGCCACCCTCCTCCCTTTTCTGTTTTCTTGGGCCAAACCAGGGCTTTATAGAGCGAAGGCGACAAAAAAAAAAAAANAAAAAAAAAAAAAAAGAGACTGGATCCAAGTCAGAGCTGTGGAAATGCAAATCGAGCGAGACTGGACAGATTTTCAGAGGCAACATCTGTCTGCTTTTCAGCCACGAAATGTCTTTTTGTTGAACAAAATCACGTGAAAAAAACGACTAAACCATTTGTTGCTGCCAGCGCTGTTTGCCTGAGCGATGCAATTATTAAACCCAAAGCTCATCCCGCCATTGCTGTCATAACGGGTGCAACACGGAGTATGGTGTCAATATATTCCCCCACCCCACCAGTCCCACTTCTCTCATTGCGCTCTCCCTCCCTGATTCCTTCACCCACCATGGGGTCACCCGAGTCTGTGACAGTGCATGCTGCCAATTAGTGTCCCCACCTGTCGCTGCGGGTCACTCGCGCAGGCATCTGCTGGGTGTGAAATTGTTCATCTCACTTTCGTCCGTGAACTTTGCACGCACATGGGAGCATTATGCATGCGCACACACACATGCACCCAAGCTGGCACAGATATGTTGCTATGACCTAAAGGTAACCTTTATGGCATGGCCACCCTGTGTGGTTGGGGAAAGGTGCAATACAATCAACTCCTCTAACTTGGACTGGGAACTGCAAAGCAATCCCTGATGGACTGCTACATATATTATTAACGTGCATGTTGGCGTTATTGCATGCTGCTCCTATCCTTGTGGGACTTTATTCCGACTTCAACTTAAAGAGGTCTGATTCTGCTGTGAGCGCAAGCTGCAAGTAGAAACTGAGTATCGGAAAAAAACATAATTTAAAGAAGTGGTATCAATTTTTAATTTGTCAAGCTCGTATTGATATCAAAACAGCTGAAACATGGAGCTCTAAATACAGATTTGCAACCTTTTCATGTATCAACATAAGAGTCATTGCACCGACTTTCATCCAGGCGAGCGCCATCAAATAAACCCGATTTGGAGAAACTACGGTCTCATTAAGCCTGCTGCTTTTTGAGCCAAGTTAAATTTGCATTGAATAAATCGCCTACTGTTGCTTCATGCTGGAACATCAATGCTGGTTTGAGTCATTATGGACCGGTGACACACAGTAACATCAGCTCACCACTCTTTGTATTCTTACATATCCTGATCAATAAATGTCCGAGGGTGATCGCCTCTTCATTACGGCGAGGGCATGGATTGGCATGAAAAGATGGTGTGTGGGAAAGAAAGAAAGAAAGCTCCGTCTTATTAAGTCAAAGCGCTATTTTTGAGACGGGGGTCTTTCTGCTCATGAATATCTGCCGCACGGTAAATTATGCCAGGTTCTACTTTTCACCGTGCAGTCCATCACAGCCGATCCTGGAGCCTGAATGAGATACAAGTTGGAAAAACTTCCAGGAAAAAAAAGGAGAGTTTGCGCGGAGACGAATCTGACTGGGACAAATCTGACTGGTCTCGTGTCAGTCAAATAAACAGATCACTTTGACATATCGAGAAAGCAGCTTATTGCACAATCTCACTACTGACGCAGACAGAAAGGAAACCCATTCTGCTGCGGACCCCCTAAAGACCGCATTGCCTCATTAGGTGAAGCCAATTAAGAAGATCTCTGTCTCATTATAAAGGCCAGGCCCCTGGGAGACAGCTGGGCCTGTCTGTCTAACTGTTTGTAGCTCTCTCGGTGTCTGTTTCCGTGCTTGTGTGTGTGCACGAGCTCGGGGGTGAGGGGCTGTTTTGGAATTGCGGAGCATCCTGGGTTGTGAGTCGATGTAAGTTTGTCTGTTTTGTAATCGGGGGAGAATTAAAAGAAGCCAGAGGCGAGCAGGCAACGTGTTTCCCGGGCAAAGATTCATGGCAAACATCATATGGTGCACTATAGTGAAAATACCATGATCATAGTGTGGCACGCCAGTAGGCATCTCCCATCTTTTAAAGGAACATACCGGTGATTGTGCATGTTTGAGCCCAAATATACACGTTACTGGCAACTGTTTCTCAAAAGACACTACTTTTGCGGTAAATTTTAGATTTGTTTTTTCTGCCTTCCAGACTGTCATTGGTTTCAGGCCATTCCAGCACGCTGTTAAAATCAACGTGTCGAGACTTGAAACATGCTTGAGATGCGTAATCCAACACAGCAAACATGATCTATTAGGTTTTTTGTTGAAGTAATTTTATTTAACTGATCCTGCAGGGTCCACCAGGGAATACAGTCCCAGGAGAAGACGGCTTTTACCAAGAAAATACAATGACTGTGCCTTCAATAATCATGCAAAAGTGTTAGAAGGTGAAACGCTGAATTTTAAGGTGGGTGTGACACCTGAACATTTGATTATGAAAGATTAGGGGGTCCGAAAAATAACAGGAAAACTTAAAGGTTTTATGTTTTGTAAATTGTTTGTCAGTAAAATAACACATATGCAGGTTGTCTATATATTGGGCTCAAACATGCAAAATCACCGGTTAGTCCTTTAAGGGAAAAACATAAGCGTCAAGCAGTTAAAAATATATATAAATATATATAAATAAAAACATATAAGTAAAACTATGTAAAGGCGATTTGAGTGAAAAGGTAGAGAAGGGCAGGCTAGTTTGAGCAGAAATGCGATGAGAAGGAACCTGAGTGAGTTTTGTGATGTGCGGTGATGAAAGTGTGCATCAATATTTTATGAGTCTGATGCTAAAGGTCAAGCACGCAGTGAGACTCCTGCTCCACTTTGCCACAGATCTGCCTTTAGCTTCGCTGCAGAGGCGCTCGCAGCAGCAAAGCAGACTGCAGCCGTAAGGAGGTTTCGAGCCCAGCTGGCTGAAACGGCACCAAATGTGTGTGTGTGTGTGTGTGTGTGTGTGTGGAAGCCATCGACTCTGCGGCTGATTTAACTTGCTATTTTTTAGAAAGAAAACATGCAGAGAATCGAGTTGTTTCTCAGCGCTGTGGGCAGGGGAGAGGGAGGGAGGGAGNAGAGAGAGAGAGAGAGAGAGAGAGAGAGAGAGAGAGAGAGAGAGAGAGGATGACTCAGAGATAGTGGGTGGATTGAGACCAGGTGAGCTCTGGTGCAGCAGATGGGCAGCTTTTCGGCGCTCCATTTCACCATTACATTGGGTGATGAACACCTACTATTCAATCTGACACGAGCGACGCTACAGCCCAGCATTTTCCATTCCGTAGAAGCTGCGGTGGACTTCAGATGGAGTAACGGCTGGGGATTAAAGGGGGAATCCAACGATTTTTTTTTTACACATCAAATCCAGGTTACTGGTTTTGGAGTGAAAACGATGCTCAATCAGGTAGACAGACCTAGATCACAAGGGTTACTTCCTGACTAAAAAAAGACCACAGGTTTGCAAAGCTAAAGCCAGTCCTAAAGGTAAAGGTGTAGGAGAGGCTTTAGAGTCATACCAACAGGAAGTAACCCTTGTGATGTCATAAGGGTCAGTTTCCCTCCACACAGCACTCTTTACAGCCACAGAAGCCTTTAGAGAATTTTTTCAAATGCTCCCGTGACCAATAAACTCAATTTGATGTGTCCAATTGGTGGAGTGGTCCTTTAAAGGACTATACTGGTGGTTTTGCATGTTTGAGACCAATTTATGCAACCTGCATACCAAAAGATGCTACTGGAGTGGTAAATATTAGAATAGTTTTTTGTTTTTTTTTCCTGTCTTCCAGACTGCCATTGGTTTCAGAAATTCCAGTAGACTACAAAAATCACCGGTATTGTCCTTTAACAGAGTGCACTGACAGTGGTTACAGGCCTTTATAGTACCTTTATAGTACTTAACACTTAACAGAAATTAACACCTGAGAAATCTGGAAATAATGTAAAAAGGTCGTAGAGTAACACTGTATTTTCTGAGCTATTCTAAGATTAGTAACTTTAGTAGGCTACTTTCAGATCTAAAGCACACACGCACACGCATACACACACTGATGTGGATCAGAGCGGTGGCCTAGTTAAAATGCCAACATGTAGCCGACTGCATCAACTTAGCATCTGCATCAGCTTTGATCAAATGCAGAAACACAAACAACAAATACAAATACTCGCCAATTAAATCGTTTTACACTAAAACGCTTACACTAACATCATTACGCTACCGTGACATTTTCCACTGCAGGAAAAGGAGAAGCAAAAAGAAATAGCAGAATAGTATTATCACTGCAGATGAAGGTCAATTCAGGCTGACTGGAAACACAGAAAGCCATCGTTTTATTCTGTTTCTGCTGTATTCCATTCTGTGAAATTCAGGCTATAAGTTGTTCTTTCCCCTCTAACAGCTCCATCACATGCTAACATGAAACCACGCTAATTTATAGCTAGCTTTAACTTTTAAAGTGGTCATGTGACACTTTGACATGTGACCATTTGGACATATTTTCGAATCGAAAAGAGGTTGATGCGTCAACGAGTTTGAGACTTAAGATAACATTAAAAGAACTGCTGGATCTGACTTCCTCCTCCTCCTCCTCCTCCTCTCATGTCTGTCTCCCTCTCTTCTCTGAGGGGGGTGGGGGGTGAAATCACATGCACCAAAATGAATTCTGGCGTGATTTGCACCAGGAAGACAGCGAGCGTGCACGTATGTCTGCATACTGGGAGGCCGGGTTGAGGAACTGGCCATGGTGGGGGTCTCCTAAAGGTTCATCAAAGCGCGCCGGCCCCACCGTAGCCCCACATTTAGGCTCAGGCCAGCGCCTCGCCGTGTCTGAATGACCCCGGGGGGAACGACAACTCCCGCCGCGCTGCACGCATTCCCCTCCACATGTTTGCTCTGCCCGGGGTGTGGCCCAGTTTGAGAGAGGATTACGCTGAGGAATGCAGCCGAGCCCATCTTTTAAAACAAGAGGGAGGAGGGGGGGCGCTGAGGCCATGGGCATAAAGTTCATGTTCACTGATTCCTGAAGATCCCAAAAAAAAAAATGAAAATGGAGGAGGGTTAGAGTTAAATCTGGTAATTGTTTTTGTGTCTGGTAGCTTTTGCGTCCTGCTGTCTGGTTTCTGTTGACCATCATGAGACAACGGATGAGCTCAAGGTCGGAGGCACTTTCCCACTGTATCGTCATGAAAATCCTTGATAATTGGGTTAAAAACGTGGCCCTTTTTTCCCTGTCGCTTGCAGACAGGAAAGCCCTCTTTCTCCCGCCTTCGTTTCTTCATTAACCATTTCTTCTCTTCCCTTCTTTTATTCTCTCAGCCACCCAAACATTAACACCTTCCTTTCTTTCCATGTTCCCTCGCTTCTTTGTTTACCTGCTTCCTTTCAGCCATCCCCAAGCCCCCCCAAAAAAACACTCGCGCTCTTTTAAAGCGGAGTCCGGATTTAGATGTTCTTACCGAGCGAGGGAAACCAGGGCGCTTTACCCCCCAGAGGGGGCCGGGCTGAGTGTGTGTGATACANACCGAGCGAGGGAAACCAGGGCGCTTTACCCCCCAGAGGGGGCCGGGCTGAGTGTGTGTGATACAAATGAGAAAACACTCTGCGCACCTGAAAGTACCTTCTATTGTTTCTCCTGCTTTGCCACTTTCTTTTTGACAGCCACAACTTCAGGAAATATGATAGCGCCAGGATCTACCCAACTACCACTCACCTTCCAGACTATTATTGCTGCTCACTCATGCGTGGAGGTCACCTGGTAAAATCTGAGCGGCGAAAAAAATGTGGGGGAGAAAATCTAAGCAGGTCATGATCAGGATTCAAAGGCTCACATTGTGGAAAAAGTGAAACTTTACAACGCGTCTAGACGATGTAAATGTGTTATATTTTTGCACTTTAAAGAACCAACAGAGCAGCGCGAAAAAGGAAAAAGCTGGAAAAGCAGAGAAATAAACCTCAACAAAAGGGCTGCTGTCAGGCGCTCAGCCAGTGTGACATCATCACATGACTGGCGGGATTGCATTTACCGTACGCTGTAAGATAGACATCCTCACTCATTCTCCCCTCACCTCTGTCCCCTCGCCATGTCACGTTTCCACGGCAACAGCACAACAAATATGAAAGGGCTTTAAAAGGGAACAGCTCTGACCAGGAAGCATCGGCTGTGACGCTGCTGGAAATGCATTGTTTGCTCGTGTTCATTGTGTGTCGAGATCTGAAATGAATCACGGTAACGTTACAAAAGGAGGAGGGAGGGGGTCAGTCTGGCGCCCTAAATGAAAGAGCTGGAGACAATCAGAATCCAGAATGATTGATTTTACTTTCTGGTCAACATCGGCAGAGAAAATTGTGTCATTGCTGTTTTTCTCTGCAAAGGGACAGATGACTTTATCATGTTTGAATAACTAATGGATACCTGGATGTGGGTTTACAACAACTACAATATGTTTGCACAGTCAGAGATCCGCTCTGGATTTCTCGCTAACAGCTAAAATTACTCATTTACCATCTGGGGAATTTCAGTTGGCACATCTGAACGGTTCCTTACAGCCACTTCTGTCTTTGTGGACACTTTTGTCAAATCTGTACATTGTCTCTCAGCGGAAATCTCCCGTTTAGTCACCAAACAGGAACGCAGCTTCAGGTGGACAGACATGAAGTCACGTGTCCTATTTCGAGAGATGACAAATGCTACAGAGAGACTTTATTTGTAAAGCCTCCAGTGAAGAGCGGGGTGGGGGGGACAAAGAATAATCAGAATAATCCACCCAAACATTCCAGTAGAGAAATGCTGAGAGCGTGGCAGGGACATGGACACGGCAGGCCTGACGACAGAGACGGCGGAAGAAAACCGAGCGGCGACAGAACCGATTCCGCAGTGTCAGTCCTCCCATGCAAAGCGTGCCAACGGAAAATGCAAAGCGGGATATTTGGACTGCTGCGCCTCTGCTCCGGATGAGTGGAAGTCGTGCCAGTGACCACCCCACGGTCACTCAAAAACCCCGCTACGCCCCTCCCTACCCATGATCCTGTCTCAGCATCGGAACACGGTCTGGTGATTGCCTGCCTGCTGATTGTTTCGATGATCTCAAAGACTTCCTTGTTCTCGGAGTCTTTTCTGTAAAGATTCATACGCACAGGAGCAATAACTGAATTATGCTTTCAAATTCAATTTGCATCCGGCAGCAATATACGTGATCCTTATCTCTTTTCCATCTCTTCCCACGAGCGATGACAGCAGCCATGTTTCGTCCCAAATGATGACGCTGTTTAAAATGAACAACAACAACAACAAAAACCTGCGCGGAGGGAGTTTACGCTGCCAGGTGTTTGTCATTTACTGCCACCTGCAATTTACATTATCTCATCAGAAAATCGCTTTTTTTCTCAGAGGCCCACTAATGAAGTCACAAGTCAGTCTGTGGGTGTTTTCAGACGTGTAATCCACCTAATCAAGGACGAAATTGTTACAAAGCTGCATTTACCCCTTGGTTTGGTTCAGTTTCACACAGGAAAACATCCAGTCAAACAAAATATATCTGCAAAAGTTATGTGAGAACACCCGCGCTGCTCATTGATCAGAAATAACTGGAGGTGCAGGAGAAAGAAAATCAAAACAGGAGAAAAGAAACTAAACTGGGAAACTAAATAACATGGAATAAAGCTGGAATTTGGCTCCTTTCCTAGTCATACTCATCATTTGGTCCAAGAACCAAACCAAGAAATCTATGACAGCAGAAGCTGAATTTGACTTTAAGACGTGTGGAAAACCACATGTTGTTTCACGTGATGTGAAGACGCTGAACAGGAGAATGGAGCAACATATTGAGAACATACAACGCTAACCTTCAACGTGCTAATCTGAACACATGCTAGGTAAGACTGATGTTTTGTGACTATTTTACAGCATCTATTATATTTGCTAATCAATGCACACTTAGCCATCTCTGGTTCAAGGTCAATCAATAGTAGGGATGGGCATTGTGATTATTTTTTGAGGTCGAATAATCAAGCCAATTTAAGTCGAATATTCGATTAGTGGTGGCATCATCGCTACCACTGCCCTCCATGCTGACAAAAAAAAAAAAAAAAAANAAAAAAAAAAAAAAAAAAACAATGTGAACAACCAACCAGTGAGTGAACCACAAGTATCATTTAATTTTCTAAACACCTTTTCAGACTTTACTGGACATATCTACCTGAATTTGTTTGTTGTCACTCAGTTTGGTCTTCTTGTTACGGTTGTAAATGACTCCTCATCAGTGGAACCGTGGAAAGATAGCTTCATCCCGCAAGTAAAATAACGCCACACTTCACTTCGTTTTACTGCCGACATCTGACTCACACTGACTTAGCTGCAGGCACACACTGAAGAGTCTCTTACAGCACCTAACCTGTGCTAGCATACAAAAGTCTGTTTGAAAGTGAAAGTAAAATTCATTGGGTGCCTACTCTCCATGGAAACTAAAGTGAAGGTGCAGAATTGTGCCACAAACATTAGTTCCACTTCTCTATGACATAAAAAATAAATGTCCCCCCAAAAAATTAGTCTTTTTTCTTGTTTAAATATTCAACTATGTTGACCACTTCGAATAATCAATTATTCATGCACATCCCTAATCAACAGATCAATACATTGCTCTGTAGTTGGTTAGGAAGTGGCGTGGATCGTGTTCAGACCACAAACGAGCTGCTCCAGGGTTTGTTAGGAACTGGACCGAGACCACTTCCTTAAAACAGTCTCAGTATGGTTGTTTTGATCTGCAGAGTGTGATTTCTGCATTCATAACTGCACAAACGAGCAGTACTGAGGGAGGAAACGAAGTCTAGTCCGACTGAAGTAGACCAAACTGTGCTGGTGTGACCTGAGACTCTGCTTTGCACTGCAAGAGTACAACATTATGTCAAGCTTCTCAAACTTTCTATCCAGATAATAAATTGTCAAAACCTCCAAAATGAGCCTCGCTGCTACACAAGAAATAAAATCTTTGATTTTGTCAGCGGGGAGTTCAACAGGAAGGAGCCGTTATAAGCTCAGGCATAACGGCTTTTAGTGTTTTTACATTTTGGTCTGAAAAACACCAGCCAGACCAGTCAAATTCCACACAAGTTGGCGTGCTCACCTACAGTTGCCTGACAAGTGCAACAGAGTGGTTACACCTCCTACTCTCCTCCTCTTCTGAGCCTTACCTCGAACGTGTTTGTGAAAAGGGCCCTTCTGATCACGGGCCAAGTCATGCCTGGCAGCACACGGCCCTGGCATGATAACCCTATCAGAGGAGAAGACGCAGGAAGATGATACGGGCGTAATGGAGTGGAAATCAGCCTGGTGTGGAGTGAGACGCATTTCCTAATGCATAAGAAAGCATTCATTCTCTTAGCTGTCACGAGGAAAGTCTTTCTGAGAGAGAGAGAGGGGTGAGCTGGAGTTAAAAGTACAGAGGAATCCTGTATTCTGTCACTGAAGGGGGNGCAAAAAGAAAGAGTTGCCGCAGTTAAAGACAGATCCCACAATCCAGTCTGCATTAGCCATTTAGCTGCTTTAAGTATTTAGTTAATGGTCTTAATTGGAGCAACATACAACAACGGTAACGACCTATTTTTATAACAAAGGTACACATTGCATGGATCTCCTCACCCGTTCTCTGTAGAGGAAGCATCATTGAAAGCAGTCTAAGGGTGGCATCATTACAGGGTTGAATGCTCCGGTCATCTTGTTTCCTCAGGCAGGGATGGCTGTTTGGAGTTTTAAGGAGCGGCGAGATCATGTAATGGACAGATGAATGTCACGTGGTGCCACAACTAATCGATCTCGAACGGGGTCAGCTGCTCGCTCATTAAACTGTCACATGTCTCGCACGATCTGGCAGCCCGGAGGAAGTGTCGCTCAGTGGCCGACTGCTGAGCAATAAGGCAGAGAGGAGCTAAGTCTGAGCCAAGAAAACAGCTGATAGCACCATAAATACAGCTTGTATTCCTAAATGGCGGTGAGCGGCGGAGAGGTACGTGTAACGATGAGAGCTTTTACACACTCCACAGATCTTAATGACTTTAGAATGCTAAAAAACAACAACAAAAAAAAAAAAAGAAGTGCAAAGCAGTGGAGTTACAGCAGAACTGGTATGAGAGGAGTGCGATGGTTTTAGACAGGAGAGTTACGACAAACGTCCACGGTTTGCATCTGTAACTGTTGTTCTATGAACGTTCAGGATGGGCGGGTAGCATGAGCATTTCAACCATACCTGGTTTCTAAAGACAAAGCTAAAGACAAAGAAGAATAGGTCTTTACTTGTTAAGAACCTAGTCTGTCTTTTGTCTTTTCATAAACACTGAAAATCTACATTTCCTTTATACTTATGTATGTATCAAATAAATTCAGTTTATGCTGAAGAAATAAAGCCAAACTCCTCACGTTCCTGTGTTCTGCTCCAGTTTCTCCGGCTATTTATCATTGTCACAGCTGTGTTTCTTGTTTCCCCACATAGCTTTGAAAATAATGGAGTCCTCTTGGATGCAGACGTCTCATTTGGAGCATGTGGAAGCTTGTGTGAAGTAACCTCATTAAAATTTGGGAGACGTTCAAAGTGTCGGAGCGTTAAGCGAATCTGATTCTGTGAAAAGTGCAAATAACATTAAAACAAAAGCTTGATGTGAAGGGTCAAATATGAGAAACTTTAAACCTTTATTAATGGATTATTGCTGTAACAAAATGTATGCAATAAAGAGGAATCAGCACTGGAGCTGCTCATTTGCGGTTTGCCACGTCTTACCAAAATCACTGTTCAGATCTCAGAAAGCTGTCAGCTGCTTTTGTTGTTGTTTATTGTTGTTTTGTTGTTGTTTATTCAGCTGTTTGTAACAGCTGACGTGCACCAAGAATAGAAGCCGTGGAACGACTTAAGGCAATCAATCAGATGCTCGCCCACAAGTACAGATGATAGACAAGACACGGTAACATTAGAGGAACTCAGCATATTAAAACAAACCAAACACACACACACACACCTGTGGTGACAGTGAACATGACATCAGACCTCCATGGCCTTTAGCTTTATAGGTCAGGCTGGTCAGGCCTGACATAAATGCTAATTTGAGCAGACAACCTACACCCGCCGACCATTAGGGACAGCCAAGCCAAAACACTTTACATCAGATGCTGTTGGTGCTGCAGAGACGCAATCGAATTATTCATATTTGGGGTTTTTTTATCATTTAGAAGTACCGCAAGGTTTAGAAAAATAAATCACGAGGAGAAAACAGGATGCTTTTGCAACGTTCCTGAGCGCGATACCTAAATGTCTGGCTGTCATGGTAACAAATCCACCTCGTAAAAAAGGCTTAAAGGAACATATTACAATCTATTAGCGTCAAAAATAAAAGAGCAGCAGTCAACGGGGCTCACCTTTAAAGAGTCGAAGCAGGCGATCACTCTCCCATTCTCCACCTGGCAGCTTTTGGGCGGGTGGGCAAATTTGCATTCCTCATCGCTGCGTGAACAAGTCCCTCTCTGAAACTGCCGGCACACTTCCAGGGTCAGCCATTTTGTGTCCCGTATTGAAGCGATGTTTAGGGCCATGTCGGCTGCGCTGGCTGTGGAGCAGGGGCGGAGCAGAGCCACTTGGTTGGAGGAGGAGGAGGAGGCTATCCTCTGGGGAGCGCTTCAGCAAATGTTCCAGTAAAAAAAAAACAAAACGACACCGCGACTAAAACTGATGGAACATGTAGCTAAAAACTGACCTGCTTTGGGTCAGCGGGNAACGACACCGCGACTAAAACTGATGGAACATGTAGCTAAAAACTGACCTGCTTTGGGTCAGCGGGTGAGGTTTGTCCTCGTGGACAGCAAAATGGCGGTAATGGACTGGCAAAGCCCCTGTGAGCGAAGCATGGGATCTGCACCGCTGCTGTGGAGTTTGTCAGTCAAAGAGGCCTGCTGTTCATCCCTCAGATGGTCTCAGGTGCAAACCATTGACGAGGCAGACGGAGCATGCTCAGAGACGAGCTCTGCTGGTTCTCTGTCCCCAAACTGTCCTTTTGAAGAGTGATGGTACCTGTGTAACGGTGGATGTCAGAGGGCAGAGTTAGGGCTATTTTGAGGTGTGATGGCAGTGTTCAGGACAAGAAAAGTTTGGCGTGTTTTTGTGTATTTTTTAAAGTGTCCTCTGTACTTACTCTATGAGCTTTGCCAAGCTGGCCAGAAACGCAGCAGCTCCACTTCTTCTCCTCACCGAGACCAGGTAACCCAGGAGCCACGGAGTCAGGGGTGCCTGCTGCCAAGTTGTGTCCCGTCGCGGCTGCGGAGCAAAAAAAGCGCAGAGATCTTCAGAAATCGCTTGCGGGTGCTGTCTCACAAGGCACTTTCCATCAGCGATCTGAAACGAGGACAAAAAAAAAAAAAAAAAANAAAAAAAAAAAAAAAAAAAAGACAGACAAGAAACAAACAGAGCGAGGTTATTTTCAGAGTGAGAAAACGGGCTCGCTAAATATGACAGGCAGCAATTTATCCAACAGGCGTCGACACGGTTTGTGTGTCAATCTTGATTTGTGTACATTCTGCCCTACAGGGGTGCCGGCTCAACGGAGAAAAGGCAGTTGTGAGGTTATTTGAAAGCCACTTGGGTTCGAGTCCCGGTCGTTGCCTGTGTGCCATTGTGCAGGCGACTACCCGTGGCTGTCCAGCATGCTGCACACAAAGCAGTGAATGGCAGCAGCCTCTGTGCTGTGAGACAGTGGATAAGAACGGTGAGCTGGAGCACGGATAGAAAAAAAAAAGGCCCCAGGGTCCGACCCACCCTGTAGAGCCATCCGTGGCGGGTCGGCACGGCCAATAGAAAACAGCGCGGTGCAGCACTATTCCGGGCAGCCGTCCAGCAGTCAAAGAGGGACTGAGACAGATGCCAGCGCCAGACATCATTATGACACCGCCCAGTGTCCCACAATACTCACTGCTCAACCAATGTCCACATTAGATGCCGGCTCATTGACAGCAGCCAGTCAATTTATTTGTCTCGTCCAGTTTAAAGGCACTGGTCTCTCCATCTGGCTGTTGTGTGGAGGGTGGGGGGGGCGGGGGTTTGCAGCGATCTGAGGAAGTGGTCTTTAGCTTCGGCGTACGGAATCCATTACTAAGCTTCTGCGCAGGGAGCTCTTTTCTTGGCACATCTGGAAATATTTTTCTATCTGGGTGTGGGAAAGGGGGGGTGGAGACAGCAGGCCAAAGAAGGAGAAGGCTTGTTTANAAAAAAAAAAAAAAAAAAAAAAAAAAAAATCTACAGCTACTGTTACAAAAGATTCAAAAACATACGCAAATACAGCTTTGTCTACGGAAAGCAGGTCACAACCATCACTTCCAGCACCAAACAGCAAACCTGAACTCAGACCTCCACCGCTGTTCAGCCTGGATCAGGAGAATCTGAAAATCTAGGAGCACAGTGTCAGAAACCAGCTCTAAAGGCTTATGACAAGCTTCAGTTGTGGTTAATGGAGGCAAGCTGAGACTCGCTCTCCAACCATTTCAGTTACTGTTCACCAGTTCCCTCCAAAGACAGAAACCCAGACACACACTTCATTCATTTGTGAAATCCTGAGCTGCTGTTTTGACCGAAAACGCGCAGACCTAAACATGTTCCTGCCTGAGACGACAGCCATTAGCTGACCTTGTCTGCCTAGCTGCAGACCAGGAGGTATTCCAGAAAGATAATGTGAGCTTGTTAGCAGGGAGTTGATGAAATCTTGGCTTTCTGCTCTAAAATCCTGCATCAGCTTTGAAGCTCACCAGCAGGTTTACTTCATCAACCCAGAATTTCTCAGCAGAAAACCTGCAAACCTCCTGAATCTGAAGATGTCTAACACCTCATGCACGTTTCTTGATAATGGTGTTTCTCAGTTTTAAAGGACCATATCCTCCATTTTGCATGTTTGAGCCTAATATATTAAATTTTCATACATGTTACGTTACTGATAATCATTTACCAAAAGATAAAACTGTATTTCAGCTTTCCTGATATTTTGCAAAATTTCTTAATCTTTCAAAATCAAATATTCAAGTGATACACCCACCTTAAAAATCCATGTTTCTCCTACTAGTAGTTATGCAGCCTTATAAAGTCACGGTCCTTCAAATTTTTCCATAAACACAGGCCTTCTTTTGGGACTATATTCCCTGGTGGAGGCATACATTCATTCCGTGTTTTTTATTGCACTTAAACGCTAAAATTACATAACTTCTAAATAAAAAAAACCTGAATACACGTCTTGTTGGTGATGATGGATTACCTATCCCAAGAACGTTTCAAGTATCAACAAGCTGATTTTAATAGCAGAATGAACTGAAACCAATGGTGATCTGGAAGGTAGGAAAAACATTTTTAATTCACCGTTCTAGCAGTTTGCTTTGGGAGATGATTGTCACTAATGTAACATGTATGAAAATGAAATATATTAGGCTCAAACATGCAAAATGGGCGGTATGGTCCTTTAAGAAGAAATGATTCTATCTGAAGGATTCTTCTGCAAAAATGAATTATCTTGTGTTTCAGGGTTTTCTGACGTGATTGGCTGCTCTGACAGAACACGTCCTGTGACAACTCCATCAAATGAAGGCGATCATGCGGAAAGGAAGTCTTTTCGCCGTGCTAACATGCATGTAAACACACAATAGGTCATTGTCTTCCAAGCAAATGATTAACTTCGCTGTATTCTGCAGCAAATTGCTATACTACTATTCACACTGTCAAGAAGATAAAGACTATATGATGCCAGTTTCTGCTGGGTTCATCAAATCAGAGCAAGTTTCAAAGTTGGTGAAGCACCTTTCTGGAATCCCTCAGGGGGTGAATTCTGTTTGTATGCAATTATTGATAGAGAGTCACCTTCATATATCTCTCTATTGATTTTTTTTGTCTTGTGCAGCCGTCTTTCCTGTCTGTCACATGGCTGTTTTCAGGCGGGCCAGGTTACAGATGAGACAGCATCCAAACAAAGCCGTAATATGCTTTCGTATAACAAACGATGGACATTTATGCCACACGTCGCACAGACAGGTAGACTTTGCTTAGACGACTCACGGTAGAAAGACGCTTCCCCTTGAAACCAAACAAGCCAAGCCGCTCCAAACCTATGGATCCAGACCGTTGTCGAGCGAATCATATTGTCCCACTTTAGTGCTGATTGCGTGAAATAAGATGAGAAGCTTCCTTGCCCGATCGTACCGACGCCTGGGCTCCGCTCTCTGAGGCAGGATTTAATTTCACACCGGCCCCCCCAGGGAGAGAGCCAATCGCTGCAGAGGAGACAGCCAGGTAAGAATCGTGACAAATCTGACCTTTAACAATTAATCCCTTACTTATTTTTAGAAGCCATAAGAACTCCATGATTGAGTTAACCTACTTTGTCAGATTGTGAGAAAGAAAAGGGAGTCGCAATGATTGAGAAAAGGTTGCAGGACCAAAGTGATCAGATATTTTTATCAGTCAAGATTTTTTTTTTTTTCCCATAAATCCAGGGATAAAGGTTAATGCATTAAGGGTAATCAGGGTCATTCTGCAAACCTTTTAGGGACTCTACAGGCAACATTCAACAATGTTTGTCAGGAAAGATGGTGAGTAAAGATGAAAAGCAGCCAGGTTTGGATTGGAAAAATAAAAATCAGGCAGGAATATAACTTCATGTGTGTTTCCATACTGTAGATAGATAAGTTTGGGCAGCATGCCCATGTAAATGAACTGCCATCCAAGCAACTCCATGCAACGTTTAATATTTATTTTGGACACTAAAACTAACGCTGATAATCAGTTAATTGAATAATTATAGCAAGATGAAAGTTATTTAATTATAGTTTTTAGCAGTCAATTTATTCTTCAAATCACTGGCTGTTTACAGCTTTTATCTTGTGATATTTGTCATTAATTTTGATGCTTTGTGTTAAACGATCGTTAGCCGCCGTCAATCGCTTTCAGAGAACAAGACGTGCTGAACACTGACACCGAACACGAGTTATTAAACCAGGATAATCACAATAATTTGCTGTACGTATCACAGCATTATGTACACAGAGTGGAGACCGAGCTGAACCGAGCTGCTTTAGCTGAGTCAACATGTACCAAATAGACATGCAATATTAGAAACAGCATGATGTAATATGCTGTAGGTTATATTTACCACACCAGTCTGGCAGGGTATATAGTCAAATGACACCACATTAGCAAGTTTGCTAACGCTTGTCTCTCTCTGGAGCGAAGACAACTGCGCTTTCCTACGCTCCTGGAACGCCCCACAGCCCCTGCTGGCGAGCAAACCGCCATGCTGTGGGGGGGACATGGTTCCTCATCCTTTTAGAGCTTCAGAAACCCAATCATATACTGCAAGAAAACTGCATTACAGTAATGGACTCTTCTGAAAACACAATCCAGGGTCAGAGGCAGTTTGCTGTATGCTGTCTAGGTTTAATCATAATTTCATTTCTGCTTTTAGTGTGGCTCTGGCCTTGCCTTTACAGTGCAGCATGTGACTTGCCTTGGTTTGTGGTTGACGAGGCTTCTGATGGCGTATGCAGGGAGGGAAAGACAGATGGTGAGCAGGTAGGATGGGACTACGCAGCGCCCTGTGTTTTAGCTGTCAGAAATGAGCCTTAATGGCTGCACTGGGCTCGACTGGGACACTTTTTTTTTTTTTTNCTTTTTTTTTTTTTTGTGCTGCCATTTATCTTTCCGCAGAAACAAACACACCTGGCTGCACGTAGGGGCAAAGAGAACCAGAAAGATTCCATTAAACAGAGTGAAACCCTTGCTTGATAAACCAAATCTTTCCATTCAGCTATACGTTGACTTTCAAGGAATGCTAATCGGGATTCCGTGAATCCTGTGCTTGTTCCCACACAAAGGCTTTGCCCCCCTCAGCCCTCGGTGCGACCGGTGGACAGACAGAGAGCGACCTGATAAGCAGAGCAGACGTGGAAAGAAAAGCACCATGCTACTAGACTTTATGGATTACTGACGCTTTACTAAGGCCAGCTGGCAAGGGCATTATCTTGGTCAGGCTGCTTAATTGAATGAGAGTCAGCAGGACCGGCGCGTCTCGAGTGAAAGTCATTGGCTTGACCTCTGAATACCACGTATGTAACCCATTAGTCTGGTATCTTTGCGCTCTGGCTGCATTTATCTTAGCTGTTTTGTATTTGCTCAGCAGAGACGATAAGCTGCCTACTTTTCATTCTTGGTAAAACATTGCTCACCGTGGCACCGGCCAGGTTTTTACCAGCAAAGTGAAGCGGAAACACAAGCGACGGTGGCATACATGCACACCGACAGGGCACCTGGGCGCATGCATTTCCATTTATTACCATTTTATGTTGGTTCTATTGGTCATTTGCATGGCCGAGAGGAACAAGTGGTCTATGTTTGTCGAGGCTGTGGAGAGAGGGCCTCATTGTGGACAGGAAATGGGAAAATTTTCAGTTTCCAGTGAGTAATGGAAAACTGACTGGGCTTTATAGTACAATTTTTTTTTTTTTTTTTTTTTAATCAAAATGTCATCCATCTCTACCAAACCCAAACTTTCAGTATGACGACATTGGCCTGTTCATTTCAGAATGTTCCTGTACACCTTCATAGGAGCTTCAGCCTAATTCCCATTTAAATCTATGGAGGTTATGATGCTTATGAAATTGTCTTTGACATAAGCTATAGCTCCTTGAGTTTAATATTATCAAGTACGATTAGCGATAAGGAGGCGTGAGTGAGCTCAGCAGAGGCCTAAGCTACTGTGAGGAGGAGGAACTCGAGAAGCATTTCACCGAGTCAGCAAGATAGCTGTGCTCCATATCATAATAGCCTTAGCTTACCCACGGTGACCTAAATGTCCTGCTCACGCTGTGGAAGTGGGCTTTCCTCGTCTGATCACAATACAGAACAGGCAGTCTAATCTTTGTGGAAAATTCAATATGTTTTTTCTGAGTACCTCAGAAAAAAAAAAAGATAATGTCAAGTTTGTGGACCTGCGATCAATCTCTGTGCTCAGCAAATTATAGGACTCAGACCAGTCATTGGCTAATTATAGTGGGTGGCCTGAGGTGAATTCTGCTGTTCAGATAAACATAATGTTTAACAGGATACTCAGGCTTACAGGTGTTTCAGTGTAAAAGTTTGACATGAAAATTACCATCCATTTTCCACAACATCAAAACCGTATTTTAGTTTTCATCTTAATCTTTGAAAATCAAATGTTCAGGTGACACACCCATTTTAAAAATGTATTTTTCACCTGCTAACACGTACGTCCAAATGCACAGTTGCTTTTAATGTCTCCTGGGACTATATTCCCTGGCGGAGGTGTACATTTTCTTCCGCATAGCCACATGTTGGATTGATTAAATTAAATAACTTCAACAAAAACACAATATTTGGTTTGCTGTGATGGATTACACATCTCAAGCACGTTTCAAGTCTCTGCAAGTTCATTTTCATAGCGTACTGGAATGAATTGAAACCAATGGCTGCCTGGAAGGTAGGAAAAACAATTCTAAAACGTACCGCTCCAGTAGTATGTTTTGGAAAATGGTTAGCAGTAATGTAATGTGTATAAAAGTTGTATTTATTGGGCTCAAACATGCAAAACCACCGGTGTGCTCCTTTAAGTCTTCCAACCACAGC
The DNA here is from genome assembly GCA_014773175.1 of Lucifuga dentata. NCBI lineage: Eukaryota > Metazoa > Chordata > Actinopteri > Ophidiiformes > Bythitidae > Lucifuga > Lucifuga dentata. The sequence goes on along the minus strand of VXCM01003664.1, from coordinate 41,667 downwards.
ACTGAATGATTCAGCAAACTCATCCTGGTGACTTCTTCTATCATGCATAAAATGTAAGAGAAGCCTACCGACCATCAAATGCTTTTATGTCACGGTGCACATTGCATGAGAATCAATAAAGAGCAATAGAGCTGCTGGCTAACATGGTTGTTACTTTCAGGATTTGGTGCTCATTGGAGATCTGTGCCATTCTTTTCTCTTTTCACAACAGGAAGGGCTAACTGATCTCCCAGTTTAGAAAACACCCACTTCCTCTCAGTCCACACAGCCAGATGTATGACACCATCACATGGCCACACCAAGCTAAATCTAGATGCACAGTGGGACTTTAGGGACATGTCAGCTACGTCCTCAACTAAGTGAAAAGGCTAATTATGATGTGGGCCTGATCAGAAATGTGAAGTCCCAGTAAAATCAGGTCATCGGCTGTTTGTGTCGACACGTCAACGCTTTCAAAAACACCAGAGCCTCTTCCTGTAGAAAAAAGTATATCTCTGTAACTACTCCTTGTCACTTGTGCAAAATTTGCACAAGTTAAAAGGCCTGAAAACTTTGTGAGAGCCGCACAAAGTGAGCAGATCCCACATCACATGACAAGTCTTTCTCTGGGGAGTGAAAAATACGTAGCCCATGTGGCAAAAAAGACATTTGCGACACCACGAAAGAAGGGCCGAGTCGACCTCTGCGATAACGCCTCTCAGGGACCGAAAGAGAAAGTCCATCACAGGGCTGGAAACTGCAGCAGGGCCCGTTACTGCGTGGCTGAGCTCCCACTCCTCCTGTGCATTTTCTCCCACTCTCTCTCTCCCCCTTTATTTTCTCTGCCTTGTCACCCTTTTCCCTATTTCTCAGCCTCTCTCTCGCTCAGATGAACGCTCTCTCCCTCCCCACTCGGACCGGTATGCAGCACACTGCAGCAAAACTCCTAAAAAAAAAAAAACCTTTAAAATAAAAAAATGGCAGCAGATATGACGGTTCTTTCCCACCTGGTTTGGCTCTGTCTGTCTGCTGTCCCGAGCAACGGGAGGCACCCGGCAAGTCTGTGGCACCGAGCGACGGCGCGGCTCTCTCCCGTCAGCCTCAGCGACTGGAGTTAATGACCATGTGAACTGTTGTCATTCCTCACGAGCTGCTGAGTGCTGCAGCCGGAGGTCCATGCCGAGACAGGGATTCTCTCTCTCTCAGCCACGCAGCGAGCGAGCCAGGCAGGAAGCAGAAGAGTGTCTGCTCCAACTATCTGGCTCAAACATTTCCAGCCACCCCTCCCGTCTCCCAAAGCCGGCCCCTTCCTGCCCACCAGCCCATGGCAAAGCCCCGCCCTACTGCAGCTTCAGCCAATGGACAGACGCCTGCTCTGATTCACAGCTTTCCATGCCTTTCTACTGGCTCAGAGTGGACTTAGCAATGGGGCAAAAACTGATCTTATAGTGACAGCCTCTGAATGCTGATCTTAAAGGGTATTTCCCCAATTTCACGGCTTCATCAACTGGCTGCCACATTTTTGTCCTTTCTTCTGACAAAGCGGATCACATAAATCGGAGCTGTGACATGTCTTCTCACAAAAACAAGTGCAAAACTGTAAACTCTAGGCTGACGTTTCTGTCGTTTAAAGGGGAAAAAATCATCGTCAGGGAGCTGCCACGCTCACAAAATGACAATCAGCTCTGTCCTTGTCTAGGTTCTATGATTACATTTAAAACCACCCCCCCAGCCCCCAGGAAACAAGAGCACTGCATATCCTCCTCCCTCCCACCTCTCCTCAGCATCCGTCCTCTAAACTCATCTACCTCACCAACCAGACACTCCTGTCCTCCCCTCTCTCCTGTATCTCCTTCTCTTTTTCCTCTCTTTACTTCTCCTCATCAATACGTGTTCTCCACTGCTCCAAACCGTCTTTCACTCCCTATTTCAACCTAACTCCTTAGTTTAGTGGACTGGAAAATTGCACAGTTGCGAACATTTCAGCTACTGCTATTGCATCAGAATTTGCTTGGGGGAAAAAAAGAAAAAAAAAAAAAGACTGATGCTGGCTGGATTTGGAATGTCTCTGTCTGACTCGTCTCCCCTCCTCTCCTCTCAACCAGCTGATGACATGCTGGTTGGCCTCATATGAGCCGTGAAGCCTGAGCGTCACAGAAACTGATGAGTCAGAGCTCCTGCTTCATAATTTTTCAATCCGGATTCAATACAACAGCTGTCCTGTCTGTTTCTGTCTCTTTTTCTTGCTGTCTCCCCCTTTGTCTCGTACAAAGGTTTTGAATGATGCCATCACCAAGGCAAAACATGCTTTACAGTCCCATGATAAACAAACCTACTGACTATTCAATTATGCTTTGCTCTAAAGGTAAGGGTTTTCTCAAGCTGATTAACACAGAGAATTGTCTACCTCTGCAAATAAGACTGTCTACTGGAGGAAGGGTCTTTGTAACGCTCAGCAGTGAAGCACCTGTAGGAAAATTACAGTGTTATGCCATTGCATAAAGCACAGAATGAAGAGGGAGTAAGGGGGATTCTCTGTCAAATGCAAAAGTGTCACCTTACACCTGCAGTGAAGGTGNTGAAGAGGGAGTAAGGGGGATTCTCTGTCAAATGCAAAAGTGTCACCTTACACCTGCAGTGAAGGTGAAGGTGCGACGCTGCATCATGTACACGGATGAAAGAGATTAAAGCTGCAGACAGAAACGCTCTTAAAATGCAAAATTGTAGATCACTTCAAGATAAAAATCTGAAAACCTCACCAGTCCGAGTCACCTTAAAAACACATAGCCAGTACGTTATGCTCATCGAGAACAAAAGCAGATTCATCTCTCACTCGGCATCTGACTTCTCAATAGCTACGTTAATGAATAACTGTCAATAACTATATAATAAGCCCTGCTTCTCGCTAATTTTTACTGGCAGACCTCAGATAGCCTACCTCCTAAACAGATTTGTCCGGCAGGAAAACAAACAAAAGCCTGGAGAACAAACAATCCGACCACTTCCTTCCCACATGGCATCCCCTCCGCTCTTATTATCCCTGTCCTGTTTGACCCCAGACGGCTTGGCTCATTCTCACACAACCAGGTTTTAGGCCACCGTTCCCCAAAGCTGCTCCATTTTCAAATGCAAAAGGTGGATTTGACGAAAACAGGTAACTACAACAATTTAAGACTGATGAGTTTAGACGGTGTTTTGCTCCCAAGTGCAAAATACTGCGTGTATTGCTTGCTACTACACTAATATGGGTAAAAACAGAGCACCGAAATAGGGCAGTGAAGAAAGATCAATGAAAAGGCAGCTGTCTTTTTCTATTATTAGCTGTAATCAAATATCAAGCAGCAGAGAGCTGTGTTTCCTTCTGCTTGACACTCATTCTGGTAAGTCTGTCACACCTGGTCTACGCCATGATTGAGGAAAAGCAAGTGTCTGAAAAAAATCATAAGCAGGTTGCTCTGAAGGAGACTATGTCCAAATATAAGAAAAAAATGTAAGAAAAAAATCAATGGAAACGTATAATAATCACTGCAGTGATAAATTCTAACATTTACCATTTTCTGCCCTCATGATAAAATGACTTTACACAATTTGATTGTTACATATGAATACATAAATTCCATGTCATAACATTACTGAAGTGTACAACGTCTGTAAAAATGTTTGCCAAACATGCAGCAAGATATAGTCCACGTTTCTGTTTCTGATAGCTCCTTTGAGGTTAATCAACGTGCCATTATTTTTATTGCAGGTTAATAATTTGCTATTTGGAAGAAATAGGATGACAATTACTACAAGATGAATCTTTTAATAGTTAATAATACGTCGAAGTGGTTTTTTACTGTATAAGCAAGCAACTTGAATTGCACTACTTTATATCAGACATCTTTGTGTCATCGCTTACTGGTAACGATCTCGCGTCGTGACCGGGTCAATAATATACGAGTTATTATCAAATCGATCCCGGACTGATTTCACCAGGCCATTAGCTACTTCACTAATGGCAAACAGTATGTCAGAAACCATTACATCGAATGGTGACGGGGACAAAAAAAAAAAAAANAAAAAAAAAAAAAAACAAAAAACACAGCAGACCACTGCGACGTGCACAAATGCCGTCTGGATCCTGGCTATAGCTGAATCGTCGAGCTGTCACTTGTTTTCATTAGCTATCAGGACAGGGACTGAGAGCTAAAGTAGCTAGCATAGCAATTCAGATATCAGATCGGAAATGTTTAGAATGTCCGCTTGGAATCATGACGACATTTTTAAGGCCAACTCTAGCACTCAAGACAACGCTATATTCAGCGTAACGCCGCAAGTAAGGAGAGTTTACAGAATAGCCGGTGAACCAAGGGTGCTAGCGGCTAAGCTAAGCTAACTACCTGCGGCTTACCTGATGACGAACCTGTCACATCCAGCTGCACTTCAGCCGCCACCGCCGCTATTCCAGAGCGCTATTTCGGTTGGGCCGGGACTCACGGCTCGGAACGGAATGGCGAAAGTGGACTTCGATTGTGTCTTTTTCTTGTTATTTCTTTTCTAATGCAAACTTTTAGCTTTCGAAATGTGCTTCTGTAAAAGGCAGAAGTCTATCCGTAACTCTCTACACGCTAGCTCGCTAACTACTTTTAAGGCTAGGTTAGGAAGCAACAAGCGATTTTGACAGTTCGATGAAATGTTGAATGAGCTTCGCTGGGGGTTGTTAATAGCGCGTACACATTAATATCTCGTTTATTACCAAATATTCTAGCCATAACACACTTCATACACATGTTAAATTGCATTTTCTCATATTATGTTGGTATATTTTGTTCATTTAAATCGTATACGTGTGACTCTTATCGATAAACAACTAATTTTCCACCCTACAGTGAAAGTGGTACAGTCCAGAGAAACTGAGGGTAAGAGGGGAAGGTGGGGGGCTTGTTGCCTAGGAAACACCAGTGAATCTCCCTGAGGGGAAAAGATGTGGCCACTGATTTATCAACAAGCTGTCTGTCACAGCCTGCCATCACAAAATGATCACAATGAATTCATTGGTGAAATCTAAAAATGTCTGACAATAACCAATAATTAATCAAATATAATAAGTAATATAAGTACCCTAAATTATGACACTTTAAATAAGCTGTATAAAACAGTGAACATAATCCACAAGTCCTGATGTGTGTGTGTATATATATATATATATCCCTATATATATATCCTTGTGGATTAAAGGGAGACCTTGTTGATTTTAGTCAAATAATTCTCAAAAATATACACATTTTTGACACAACCTGAATGACTCATATATACTGTACCAAGGATATGCTTAACCCTCTATACAAAGTAATTTAGCAAATTTAAATTTCACACATATTCCCCCCCCCCCNGGGGGGGGGGGGGGTGTCGAAATTGTCTAGAAAATATTTTCCCACATTTTTGGAAACTTCTTTTTAATTTGTAGAACTAATTCAGTTGATTCATCCAATTTTTCCAGTTTTTCTTTCCTTTTTTTTTAAACTTGAAATATATTTAGATATTTATATTGAGAAAATGTTTTCCTTAATTTTTTTGTGAATTTCTTTTATTTCTAGCATGCATTTGAAAATTCATTAATTTCCAGAACCAATATTTTACATAACTATCTTAGTTAATGTTTAATTTTCAAGATTTTTTTTTTTAATCATTTATTTATGTTGTTGTTGATCAGAACATTTTCCAGAAACAAGCCAAAATTGTCAGGCACTGCAGCTTTGTCAAGCCTAAATTTGTCATCCTGTCTCATAAATAATTTTTTTTTACAGTACAGTACAGTAAAATTACTTTAGGTTAAACTGTAATAATCCACATAAATTATAATCCTGTATCACATATCTACCGCCACAAAGTTGCTCAAAAAGCCAGAACGTACACTGGAAACTGCTTTTCTTTCTGACATGACGTCCTACCTGATGGCAGACCGGAAGTCATTGCATCGCCACCACTGATGTTCTGCAGACAACCGTGTACATCCCGGCGTTTCGCAGCCTAATTACATACAGCTGCTGGATTTCACTGCAACACACACAGAGACTCGTTGTCAACAAGGAGTGCAACGAGTCAACAAGGAGCAAGTCACAAACATCCCTGGAATGAGCAGAGAGGCACAAATTTAGCCCCACTGGCTGCTGCCCACGCCATGTGCCGCCTATTGAGCACAAAAACAATGAACACAGACATCCCAGTCTGCTCTGTCAGGATCCAGGCCGGCTGCAGCGGAATGTCGCTGGGAATGAAGGCGTCACAGCTTTTGGCCCCGACAGGGATAAAGGTGGAATTAGGTGATGAGGGTTTGATGTTGTAATATTTCAAAATAAACAACAAGCAGAGTTTTGTGAGAGAGATATGATGTTTTGCGACCCTAACCCAAACCCAAAGATGAAGGATTAATTTAGGATCAGATTAATGTTTCCACCCAAGTTTTGCCCATGAAATTTGATTTTTTTTTTTTTGTTTTTTTAATATTCTGGAATCAGTTTTTCTGGGATTTTGTTGTTTTTTTAAAATATAATTTTTGGAGGAATTTTCACATTTCTTTATTTTATAGATTTTTTTAAATCAATATTATATTTTATATAATATATATTATCAAAAATATGTAGCCTTGTGACAAGGCAAGTGTGAAGAACTCAATCAAAAACAGAACTTGTGAAAATTAAAAAAAAAAACTAAAGGAAAATAAAATTTCCTATATTTTTTTCTTCTTTCAAATTTTTGATAATTTGTTGTTTTTAAATATTTTTTTTGAGAAAATTTCACATTTTTCAATAGAATTTAATTTTATAGATTTTTTTGAAACCAATATTATATTTTAGATAATATATATTATCAAAAATATGTAGCCTTGTGACAAGGTAACTGTGAAGAATGCAATCAAAAATAGATCTCATGAAAATTAAAAAAAAAAAAAAAAANATAAAAAAAAAAAAAAAAACTTTTAAGGAAAATAGAATTTCCTATTTTTTCTTCTTTCAAATCTTTGAGAATTTGTTTTTCTATAATTCTGGGGTTTTAAGTCTAGTAAATTTTGTAGAAAATTTCCCTGATTTCCTTTGAGTTTTTACATTTTTTTTAAAGATTTGTTTAGACTGAAAAATATATTTTTGCCTACTTTTCTATTTTTTTTCCTGCATATTTATTTCTAGATTTTTCTCTTAATTTCCCTCCTTTAATCCTGCTGTTATTCCAGCCTGCTTATCTTTTCTCCTGCATTTAAAACTAAAAAAATATCAAAGCCATTCTTCATCTCTGTAATCTGCCTTTATGGCATCAGATCTTCAAATCAGAACAACACAGCACATCCAAGTCAGCGCTCTACGGAGGAAAAATGGTATTTCTGAGACATAAGTGATTATGAAAAAGTGCTCACACGGGTCAAACTCATCCCCAAGGCCTTCCGTATTGATCTCAATACAGAGGAGGCATTTGTAAAAATGCTGCTGCTGGCATACTTCTCTAAAAGTCCCTGAACGCCCACATGCTTACAACAAAATATGCACGAGCAAACATCCATACATAAATACACACGCATGCACACACAGAAGCCGCAGAAATCCCTTTTAACAAGATGTTTCATTTGTTTTAATGAAGTTTGAGGTTGGTGTGCTGCAGGCGTGGGGTCGCAGCATCTACGTGTTTTTCCTCCCCCACGTTCAAGAAAGATGTAGCTGTTTAGTCTACAGATTGTTTTTGATGGAGGGAATGTTTAAGACGCATTTTGCCTTTTTTTTTTTTTTTTTTTTTTTTTTTTTTTAAACCACAGTCAAAGAAGTTGCGTTTTGGTTTGTTAGGAATAATTGTGGAAAAAGTTCTTAACTGATTTTCATGAAACTTGGGAATCTTGGTGTGGATGTGGATTCAAGGGAGGACTCCGGGACATTTTTAAAGGACCATACCATCCATTTTGCATGTGTGAGCTTAATACATTCAATTTTCATACACATTATGTTACTGACATTCATTTCCCAAAGGATAAAACTGTATTTCAGCTTTCCTGATATTTTGCAAAATCTCTTAATCTTTCAAAATCAAATATTCAAGCGATACACCCACCTTAAAAATCCATGTTTCTCCTGCTAATATTTACACAGCTTTATGAAGTCACAGTCCTTTAAATTTTTCAATAAACACAGGTCTTTTTTTGGGACTATATTCCCTGGTGGAGGCATACATTCACTCCACGCTTTTTATTGTGCTTAAACTCTAAAATTACGTAACCTCTAAAAACAACAACCTGAATACAGATGACTGATGGATTACCTATCCCAAGAATGTTTCAAGTATCAACAAGTTGATTTTAATAGCAGAATGAACTGAAATCAATGGCGGTCTGAAAGGTAGGAAAAACATTTTTAATTCACCGTTCCAGTAGTATGCTTTGGGAAATGATAGTCAGCAACTTTACATGTATGAAAATTGAATATATTAGGCTCAAACATGCAAAATGGACAGTATGGTCCTTTAATTTCGACTTGTTCAGCCTTGGTGGAGGTATGAGCGTAATGTCTTCCAGTTTTCCATGAATTCTCTAAAAACAGATGACAGTACATCACCTTTTACCAAATTAAAGTCGCTTTATTCATATGAAGTTGTGAAATAAGTGGATTTGCATCACAAACATGAAATGACCTCATCTTTACTTGCGTTTAAGAAAATATGATTCTTGGGCTGGGCAGGGGCTGGGGGGTCAGGTTATTGATTTGTTAAGGTGAACAGTTAATTCACGGAGCAGTGTGAAATGCATTTCTGCGTCTGCTTTTGACTCGTTAATGAGTTTCTGGACTCCGCATTTGTTGCAGCAGCAGTCTGTGCAGCGACCTTGGGATCGGCTGAGGGGGTGTTAGCTCGAAAAACAACCGCAGCGTTTACAGCCACGGCAATGCATTGTGGGTTTCCGTCAGTCACAGAATGAAGAGATCATGTTGTGAAACGGCTCATGCTCGCGCTGAACAAGCAGACAAGCAAAGAAACACACACACACACACACATTCTGTGGTTAAAGCTCTCACATCAAGGACAGTATTGATCTTGGAGATTGTACGCTAAATGAGAACACACCTGATTATGAAAGCTTTTAACCCAAAAGCTTAATGCATCAGCTTTAATGGAAACAGCTTAACACAGAGCTGAGAAGTGTGTGTGTGTGTTCAGTTAATTTGATTGATTGTAGGGAGATCACCTACAAAGCCTAAGTAATGACGGACTGAAGGCGGTCCGTCTCTCTGGTGAAACAAACGGATCCCTGAATGAACATGGCGAGATTTTTCAACACACTGAGGATCCATTCCGAGTCAGAGCTGTTTGTCTGCTCAGGAAAAAAAAAAAAAAAAAAAAAATCAGAAATCACACGCTCTGGGTATTTTTTATTCATTTCCCCTCTTCTGCTCATCCAGAATCCACGTCAGCATAAAATAATCTACTGGAAGAGTCGATTCATTGCAAAGTTTAACTGTATAATTAAGGGTTCGGGTTTTTCCGAGTCAAAAAGCTCAAGTCCAAGTCAACTCGAGGCCCAAGTCAACAAATTTGTGACTCGGGTCCAAGTTTAGTCTGCGACATGAGACATGAGAAGAAGAAGAAAAAAAAAAAGACATGAGTTTTAAGTCTGGTAAACAGCAATCACATCTGGTGCTAATATGCTAATTAAGGCTGAGACATATGGTTATCACTTTTTACTTAATAAAATCTGTCATATCACAATTTGATGATATCATGGTGAGATAATGCTATACACTGGTTACTTGTAGAAGTATTTGTATTTTACTGTGATATTGTATTATAGGCTGTGTATTTGGTTTTATTTACCTTGCTTACTTGGATAAATATTTATATTGCCTCTCATGCATTTTAATGTTGTGTTATACTGTAAGTTATATTTCTGTAAAAGCCCACTCAGGGACAAGCGCTGCAAATTAGCCTCGGCTAAAAATGCTACGATACGTGAATAATCTGTTTCTGCATCGGTTCCTATTCAGATAAACATATAAATAAATATTGAAAAAATATCTTCAGATATCAGATTATTTTAAGACTTTAGCGCTCACCCCAATGCTAATGCTAATCACATCATGATGAAATTAGTTAAAGTTAGCATTTTGATTGATTGTTTTTGCATATAAACTCCTGTTAGTGGCAATCAGGGTTCATTTAACTTCATTTATATTGCATAATCCATCAAAATAAACATTTAACTTACTTTCAATGAGACACAACTGTTAAATAATTTATGTTCTGCTTCAACATAAAATGCATATTTTAAGAAATGTCATTTCTTGAAGCGACGGAACAATTTATATATTCATATTAAAAACTCTCATCCTGCCATCATGAGCCACACCAAAGATAAATGATCTGTTTAGGTAAGTTCATCAACAAAATGTGCAGATTTCTGCAAGAACGTGACGCACGGCTCAGTCTGTAAAGGCATGAAGTGTCATAAATACTTTTATTTTTGCAGCATCGAGCCTAAGAAACGGAGGAGTGTCGAATGAAAACCGAACGGATCCTTTGTTGTTGGTCGTGGCTGCAGCTGGCACGGCTCGCGTCTTCCAGCTTTTCATTGTCCTTAGAGCTCCTCGTACAGCCCGTCTGATAAATCCAATAATAATCGCTGGCATTTCAGACGAGAAAACACAGTGGCGGTAATTGTGAGAAATGAAAAAAATCATAAAAATGTCAGGAGAAATGGCAGATTACCATGACAACAGCCATTGTCTTGTCAAGGCCGCAGTTCGTTCTGCAGTCTTCTGCTCCATCAGGGATAATTGCAACAAATCTTCTGTTTTCCACGAGCTGTTATTCACCAGCAAAATCCAATTGACTTGTTCCCTGAAATTGCCCGACCAAAAATCAATACGGCATCATCAGCTTCCCCGCTGCAGCTCAAAGTGCTTCCAAATACAGTAAAGACGTGTTTATTATTCATGAGCTCCAGGTTCAAGCGAGGCCAGCGGCCTGGCACGCATCCTTAATGGCTACGCCGGCCTTCAGCGTGGTCGAACCCCAACCGGAGCATCCAAAGCTGGCAGCCACTTAGCTCAAAAGATTCAGATTGAAACCTTCAATAATACATTAGAAAAGTGAGCTAATTATGTTCACACACACACACAAGCTCATAAACATGGAATAAAGCTGGAGGTAATCAAATATTTCACACTCAAACAAGCTCTGCTGATGTTGGGATTTTTGTGAATGAAAAATGGATGAATGAGTGTTTGAGCGTTGTTTTGGATAAATGTGTGTGTATGACTGCATGTGTGTATGATGCACACCTTTTATGTGATGGGGTTAACACATATGTGGCAATGTTTCTGTCTCATAGCAGCTAAGATGAGGTTGCTAGCTGTAACGTTTGTGTGGTGAGTCAGTATTTTCCTGTGTGCATGTGTGTGTGTGTGTGTGTGTGTGTATAATAATAGCCTATCTCAAAGCAAACCATTATCCTGATACATTGATGTTTCTGCAGCAGGTTACAAGGACAGAACCAACAGATGCTGACCTGTTCCAGTTTGTAACAAACACCCTCCTCTGTCTGTCCGACCCTGACGTATCGTACAAATTACATTTTTTCACTTTATTTTATGAATCGGAAGTTTTTCCTGCATCACAACCAGCCTTGATCCTGATTGGCCGTCCTCTGAAAACCGCTGAAAGCTTACAATTCCAAATAATTCTCCTAAAATTCTTCCATTCAGAGCAGTTTGCAGCCTTTAAATAAACTTTCTGAATGAAAAACCTCAACTCAGTATAGTAAAGCATGCATTGGTGATTATTAAAGGACCATACCGCCAATTCTGCATGTTTAAAGGACCATACCATCCATTTTGCATGTTTGAGCCTAAAATATTCAATTTTCATACATGTAACANTTTAAAGGACCATACCATCCATTTTGCATGTTTGAGCCTAAAATATTCAATTTTCATACATGTAACATTACTGGCAATCATTTCCCAAGCATATTACTGGAACTAATAATGTTTTTCCTACCTTCCAGACCTCCACTGGTTTCAGTTCATTCTGCTATTAAAATCAACTTGTTGATACTGTAAACGTTCTTGGGATAGGTAATCCATCATCACCAACAAGACGTGTATTCAGGTTTTTTTAGAAGTTATGTAATTTTAGTGTTTAAGCTCAATAAAAAGCGTGGAGTGAATGTATGCCTCCACCGGGGAATATAGTCCCAAAAGAAGACCTGCGTTTATGGAAAAATTTAAAGGACCGTGACTTCATAAGGCTGTGTAACTATTAGCAGGAGAAACATGGATTTTTAAGGTGGGTGTATCACTTGAATATTTGATTTTGAAAGATTAAGAGATTTAGCAAAATATCAGGAAAGCTGAAATACGGTTTTATCCTTTGGGAAATGATTGTCAGTAATGTAACGTATGAAAACTGAATATATTAGGCTCAAACATGCAAAATGGCCAGTATGGTCCTTTATGTCCAATACATACTCATGTACAGAACGTTACTGACAATTTCCAAAACACAAAACCGTACTTTAGTTTTCCTGTTATTTTGCCAAATTCTGGAATCTTTCAAAACCAAACGTTCAGGCGATGGACCCACCTTAAAATTCAATCACTTTTGCACAATTATAGGGGGCGTGGTCATTTTAATTTCTCAGTAAAAGCGGTTTTCTCCTGGAACGATATTCCCTGACAAATACATACATCGTCTTCCACGAAGCTCCACGTTGGATCGGTTTAAACTTACTTTGACAAAAAAAACTTAATAGACATAATCCATCTCGCTGTGATGGATTACATATCTCAGGTGTGTTTCAAGTCGCCACAAGTTGATTTTTATAGTGTACTGAAGCCAATGGCAGTCTGGAAGGTAGGAAAAACATTTCTAATATTTACCGCTCCAGTAGTATGTTTTGGGAAATGNGGCAGTCTGGAAGGTAGGAAAAACATTTCTAATATTTACCGCTCCAGTAGTATGTTTTGGGAAATGGCTGTCAGTAACGTAACATGTATGCGGATGTATAAATTGAGCTCAAACATGCTAATCTTCGGTATGGTCCTTTAAAGTAATGAAACAATGCAATGTTGAATTAAAAAAAAAGTTTATCAGCCATAAATTTTTTTTTGCCATTTTTTGAGTGACTTGCCACTTTTAAAGCAGCAAACGACACAGATTCGATGATATCGCGACACAAAGCTCGATGACAAGGAACCTTCAGAAATCACAACACACACACACACACACCCTCAGTCTCTGACAGCTCTCCACAAGCTTGTTGCAACACACTCTTTCATCTTCCCCCTCTCCATTTCCTGCCCTCCATCCAAACAGCCAATCACGCTTTTACTCTGCTGCTAAATGAATCACGTACATGATATTTTCTCTGTAATTATCTTTTCTAGTGGCCTCACAAGCATCAGTCACAGCCTCCTTCAAGTACAGCAATTATTACATTACGGTAACTATGGTGATTTATTTGCTGTGTGATTTGCAGTGGAAATGTATTTATGGACGAGAGTGGGCGGAGGATCTGTGTGTGTGTGAGGTGCACATACACAGCCTGTGCCAGGGGCTAAACCAATAAAATACCTTGCCAACAAACCCTCTCACACACACACACACACACACACACACGCACACACGCACACACGCACACACACACACACACCTTGACCTCGAATCCAGAAGCAGAGTTGTGAATATATGACCGCCTACGCTGAATCTATAACATGCTTTACAATAATTATACAACTATTATTTCCAGCTGCTATGTTCACAACTAAAGGTTAAGTTGATTCATTTTTTATTTTACTTTACATTTTAAAACTTTAGGTTAAAAATGTATTAAAATTGTTTTTGAAAAATTTTCATAAAATCTGTTTTTATTCTTTTTGTCGATGGAGGGAAAAACAAAAGCATCACCCACTTAAGTCATTTAAAGTCCAGTATAGGCTTTACAGCGACATCTAGTGGCCATGTTTTTTAACACACCGAGGTAAAACACACGTATGAACTCTAGATCAGGGGTGTCAGTCAATCACATAGGTGCCAAAATTAAAAATTGAGAGTCAATCTTTATTGGAAACAGACTTAAATTGGCCTCGTTTTCATCATATGACAAGTTATTATACACTAATGTGAACTTCACTTTCTGCTCCCAACACATCTATAGAATTCAGAACAAACCAGAAGTATGAAAAAACAGACAAATGAGAGATCAAATTCAAACTAAATAAGATTTTTTTATGTCTTCCTCTCTATCAGCAGTATTTCTGACTCATTTCCTATGAAAACGTTTTATCACGGCCAGTCAAAAATAGCCAGAAAACTCATTTTTCTCAAGGGAAATCTAAACTCACTCTTTGTTTTTCATTAACACCAACAAGCAATATGAGAATAATATTTTAAATGTGATCACGCCTTCTTATGCACCTTTCCTTTGGCTGTTTCTTCCGCGGGCGAGCTTAAAGGTCATTGGATGAGCACGAAGGGGAGGTGGAGCTTCAGGTGTTGTCTGACATGCCGGCTGTTGCAGTGCATTCTGGGATTTGTGCGCGCTATGTACCAGCGGCCAATAATAATAATAATAAATTTTATTTGTAGGCGTCTTTCATGGCACTCAAGGACACTTTACAGTAAAAACAAAACAGCAAATAGAAATTAGAAATTTCTAATAGAATAAAATAGAAATTAGAAAAAAATCAAATTAGAAATTAAAAAATTAAAATTTTTTAATAAAAATTAAAAAAATTTAAATTAGAAATTAGAAAAAATAGAAATTAGAAATTATGGAAATTAGATATTATCTCATGGGTGAGATATAATTGTACCACGTACCACATCCAGCCCACAGGCCTTGAGTTTGACATATGTCCTCTAAATGATCTTGAACGATGATAAAAGTTGTTTTGGAGAATTTGTTTGGGGATATTTATAATGCAAATATATCTGTATTCACTGTATTCATGTAATGCTTCTCTAAACCCTCCAGGTGGCGTTTTCCTTTTATTGCATATTTTGTGTAAAATATGACCTCATCAAGTTAATCACTGAAGTCATCCAGAGAGAAATCCAGGAAATGAAATCCTGGATCCTCTTTGGATCCTATCCCAGCTCATCTTCCACTGATTGGCCAAATTATTAATTGCCTCCTGCAAGATGAAAGACTGCCGCCATCATAATCATCATCATCATCATAATTCTATATCTCAGAAAATCCACTCCAAAGCCACAAGTCCTGGCCTCCCTCCAGTATCCTTGAAAAGATTTTTCCTGCCAAACTGTGAGACCAGGTCAGGTGCGGAACAGGTCAGAACCTGGAAGACATGGCTTCCTCCAGCAACACACCACGGTCTTTTAAATCCTCAAAACCCTTAAAAGGATTTCTGCTCAGTGCTTTGATGAAGATTCTCAGTCATCCAGGCAGATTTACTGTGTGAAAACTGAGTCCAGTCAACCGGAAACTTGAATTCAAATTTAAAACTTGATTCCGGTTGACTGGAATCAGTTTTCATACAGTATATGTCTGCTCAGTGATTTTAATAACATTTCAAATCTCCATCTCCATCGTATGGCATTTAAAGAAATATCGGATCATTATCCTTTACATCTTCTTACCTACACTATGAAAATTTCACAATGTTGGCCCTAAACTACAAGATGGTGGCCCTACCGCTCCCATCTAAGTTTAAGTTTCATCAAAAATTACAAAAACTGACAGGATTCTTTAATAAGCTACAACCTATTGGAAATTATGAAGTCCTTCCCCCCCCCAAAAAATGTGAAATAATTACTTTAAACTCTCTAAAAGTTGGGTCAGATTGACAAACTTGCTGTCTGGCATTTTAAGTGAAAAGTCATGATTTGAGTCTGTAAAATACAAAAATTGCAAATGATTCTGTCAGCGTTTTCACTTAATGTACATGGGAAAGACTGAAAGATGGCTTGTGGTAATTTTATGTGTCTGTTTTGAAGTCTGAAATTTTGGCAATTTTTTAAACAGATTTTTACAATTTTGTTGCTATATAAGACAAAAAGTTCTCTCATCGCAGACATTTTGACTTGTCAAACAGGTTTGATTAATAAAGTCTGCATCCATTTAGGCCTCTGAAATTAATCAAGTCATCATTAATTTTATTAGTTATACCTGTGCCCTTGCTACCAAAAATTCCACCTTAAAGGACCATACCGTCCATTTTTTCATGTTTAAGCCCAATATATTCAATTTTCATACATGTTAAGTTACTGACAATCATTTCCCAAAGGATAAAACCGTATTTCAGCTTTCCTGATATTCTGCAAAATCCATATTTCACCTGCTAATAGTTACACAGCCTTATGAAGTCACAGTCATTAAACTCTTTCCATAAATGCAGGTCTTCTTTTGGTACTATATTCCCAAAGACATACATTCACTCCACGCTTTTTATTGCGCTTAAACACTAAAATTACATAACTTCTAAAAAAANAAAAAAAAAAAAAAAAAACCCTGAATACACGTCTTGTTGGCGATGATGGATTATCTATCCCAAGAACGCTTCAAGCATCAACAAGTTAAATATCAGAATGAACTGAAACCAATGGAGGTCTGGAAGGTAGGAAAAACATTTTTAATTCATCGTTCCAGTTTTATCCTTTGGGAAATGATTGTCAGTAACATAACATGTATGAAAATTGAATATATTAGACTCAAACATGTAAAATGGCTGGTATGGTCCTTTAAGACAAGCTTCTTTAGCTTTTAACACAACTGAAATAACTGCTTTTCTTTATCTTTCAGATGTTTTATGGTTTTATGGTATGTTTTTTAGTAAAGTTTGAGACAAAAGGACATTAAAATAGACACCAAATATGACACCAGTGAGCATGTGCTACCATTCGCCTCTACGGGGGGGCAGCAGAGCAAAGGGAAAGCTTTGGAAAATTAAAAGTCAAAATTAAAAGTCAAATAACATTTAAAAAAAATAAAGAAGAAGATTTTATTTTGTTTCATGTGGAGATGTATGTAAGAGTCTTAAACCATCCTTAACTATTGTTACAGCTAATAGTAAAAATACGCATATGAAGGATCTGGAGGAATGAATCTGCCTTCAAAATCTTTCAAAACGCTTGATCTGTGTTTGATTGAACATGCCTGCTGTCAGCACCTGTAAGTGTTGTTCTCTTCTGTTGACTGCAGATGGCAGTGTTGCTCTTCAAGCTAATTGCACAACATCCTGCTCACACAGTTTCCCTTTCTGAAGCTTTTTGGCTTCTTTTGTTCTTTTGATGAATATACAAAACCCCACAGGATAAAGACTTTACGGCACGCAGAATCATGGATTAACACTGTCTGTTCTGTTATCATAAATATACAGGTGAAGATGAATTAATTAATGTATTTAGCAAGAAATATAAAGTTATTATGAATGTAAAGTACCATTTCTTGCATGATCTGAATTTAGAATTGGATGTACTTCTTGTTTAGGGGTGAAACCCTTCTCAAATCCTTTATAAATCATGTGAATTCAGTAATAACTCGATACAGATGGAGGCTGCTGCACCTACAGGTGTCAAAACAGCAGCCCGGGTGTGATACGGGAAGGTAACGGTGGAGAAAATGACATCTCGCAGACAGATTGAAAGGCTGACAATGTGGAAAATCCTGTTTTCTTGCTTTCTAACCTGGAAATTTCTGCAGCATTGTGGATTTATCAACCGCTGAAAGATATAGGCTCAGCACTGAAGATAAGCAGGAAAAGGGATCATATGGATGATGTGGTACGACGCACCACACACACACACACACACACAGGAAAATGGCTCTCTGGGGATTGTAAACCAGAAGGATGGACTGCAGAGAGAAAAACAGGATTCTTTCCCTGTATGAAGCAAAGACAAACCAAAATAGAGGTGCTGACAGCTTCCTCCATCCAACCTGGTGGGAGCGCTTATCCAGTTTTGCATTGTGAGATAAGAGGAGGATTTATTTATTCAGGTTGATGGCTTTGGCACACTTTGAATGATAAAGGAGTGTGTTTGTGCGCCGTGTGTTGATCCACTTTCAACGTGCCACTCAGGATTAAAGGCCGTAGGAAAAATATGGGCGTTAGAATCCATAAAGCAGGCTTCCTTCATTTTTATTATCTTTATATGATCTTCCATCCACGCACCTGAGACCCGTGTTCCTGCATTGTTCTGCACATTCCCATTAAAGTACATGAATAACAGCAGGACAAAGTCCTTGGTTCACATCAAACAGGGAGGCTGGGATATTTCATCTATTGTCTACTGAAAAAAACCCACATCCAAAATGGGAATAAACGGAAGGGGCCTTTTGTTGTGGTTATTCTCCTGGTGCTTGAAAGGAAGGTGTTGGGTTAACTTTGCCTCGGATCTGATGTTGTTTCAGTCGGAAAAGACATCTGTTCCGCGCTAAGTCACATCCGTGTTAACTTCCCTGGTGCAGATGCTTCCCAGCGTGGTGATTTATTTGTCTGGTATCGCTGGCGTTCGGGCGAGCCGCGGCGGCGAGGTTCCGCACCGCTCTGTTGGCACAGCTGAGGAGGAGCCATGGGAACTTCTGCCTCCGAGAAACGCTTTGTTTTCACTGGTGAGCTGTTGCATTTGGCTCATGAGGCGCATCTACATATAGCTGAGAAAAAAGCAGGTTTGGGGGAAAAAACCGGGAATATCGAAGGAGTCAATTAATCTTCTTGAGCTCTAGAAGGTCATCCAGAGGTAGACGTGAACATGGACTGAACACTGAGGGATGTGTAGGTTGTATGGAATTTGTCAGGCGCTCTTACTTTCCATGCTGGGCTGGTGCCTTCCTTAGATCTGGCCCACGGTTCCGAGCTTCAGAACAGGTCGTGGAAGCTGATTAATTGATCCGTCATTGTGTTGAAAGAGACCGTTGTCTGTTTTTGCCAAACGTATACTTTCATCTTTTCTCTTGAACCCTCTAGCAGCTTTATCTGTACAATCTCATACTGTTACTGCCAAACTTCCTTCACTGAACTTAAAATTCCCAAAGTTCCCAAAGACATCAAACCTGTCAGACTGAATTTTAGGGACATTACAACATATTCTCCCAAAATCAAGCCTGTTTTTTTTTTTGGAATCTTTGGAAACTCTGGACACACAGAAAGACTTTGTAAGGATGGAAACACTGGAGAGCTGCACTGGGGAAATTCGTACTTTGTCTACAGAAAAGCTCTCCAAAATAAAAGACAAAGCCAAAACATGGAGGTTTAAACAAGTTTTTAGCTTTTTACTTTACTGGAAAGTACATTGGATTCATTTTGAAATGATTTGGATTGGATATGAGACGCCCAAATGGGACAATCTTTGTCTCTGCTTTTTCCTGTTTATGACTTTGTAAGGTTTAACCTCGCAAACCAACAGAACGTGGGAGTTTGGTGACATCCTTCACCTGGAAAAAATGATTCCTTATTCATTAAATCCCACCCGATCTAACTCAGAGACGCATAAAATTGATGTTAAGACGCACTTCTAACATTTATTTAGTTAAAAGATGCTGGAAACTGAAAACAAAGGCCTGTCAGCTCCACTGGTGGCCCCAAGAGGCCCTTAGAACTTGCATGAAAAACAAATCTCACAATAGCATCAAATGGAAAAGAGCAGAGATCAGAGGTAGCGTGGCAGCCCCCATCAGGGATGTTTTGGGGATGCGGTATGGGGGGGTGAAGGTGTGGCCCCTGCAGGTCAAGCCAGCGCTTTCCTCTGTTGTCCTCTGGGAGGGGCCCAGTGTCTGTTACAACAGGAAGAGACTGAAGGTCAAAGCACAGACTCATTGTCTTCCTGCCTGTCTGACAGACGGCTGTCTATCTCACTTTTTATCTGCCTGTGAAACGCACACATACACACACCTGAACACACCCGTAAGAGGAGAAAGAAGAACACACACTGGCTATAAATTAGACATAAAATAGATCAAATGACTTTACTTCCCAGAAATCTCAAAACACGACAGATAAAACCTAGCTTCACCTGCTACCTGAAGCTAGTTTGTTAAACTTTCTACCTGCTACTCAAAACTAGGTTCCACAACTTTGATAGCTGCTACCTGAAGCTAGCTTGTTAACAAAGTTGCTACCTGCTACCTGAAGCTAGCTTGTTAACAAATGTGCTACCTGCTACCTAAAGCTAGCATGTTAACAAAGTTGCTACCTGCTATCCAAAACAAGCTTGTTACCTGCTACCTGAAACTAGCTTGTTAACAAAGTTGTTACCAGTTACCTAAAGCTAGCTTGTTAACAAATGTGCTACCTGCTACCTAAAGCTAGCATGTTAACAAAGTTGCTACCTGCTATCCAAAACAAGCTTGTTACCTGCTACCTGAAACTAGCTTGTTAACAAANAGCTTGTTAACAAAGTTGTTACCAGTTACCTAAAGCTAGCTTGTTAAAATTGCTACCTGATACCCAAAATAAGCTTGTTGCCTGCTACCTGAAACTAGCTTGTTAGCAAAGTTGCTACCTGCTATCCAAAACAAGCTTGTTACCTGCTACCTGAAACTAGCTTGTTAACAAAGTTGCTACCTGCTACCTGAAGCTAGTTTGTTACACAACTTTGGTACCTACTACCTGAAGCTAGCTTGTTAACAAGTTGCTACCTGCTACCCAAAACAAGCTTGTTACCTGCTACCTGAAACTAGCTTGTTAACAAAGTTGTTACCTGCTACCTGAAGCTTTGTTAACAAAGTTGCTACCTAATACCCAAAACAAGTGTTACCCACTACCTGAAGCTAGTTTGATACACAACTTTGATACCTGCTACCTGAAGCTAGCTTGATAACAACCATGCAACCTGCTGCAAACAAATTAACAAACTGCAAGGCCAACTAGAAGGTTTTGCATTATGGCATGTCATATTCAAATGAACCATTTCCTTGTATTTCACATTTATGCAGTCAGAGAGAAAGAAGACTTGTGCATGTTGAAGTACTTGAAAAGAACGTGCTATTGTACAGTTTTACTGGAAAGGAATGAATCTCCAGATATTTGCATAAAATCTGTTCCACAAATTTTGTTCCTATTTTTAATTGCAGCTTTTACACTAAATCAAGAGGCTTTCCAATGATTTCCATCCAAAATGTCACTTTACACCCCTTCACAGAAAATTACACTGATATGAGTAAATCTGTGTTCGGCAGGGGAATTGAGACATTTATTGCAGATTGTGTTCTGAGACAGTCCAGCCTTCTGTTTCCTTTCCTTCCAGATTTGTGGGGGTGACACCACCACCAGTGACGGAGGCTTTGATGAGTGTATCCAGCTCCTCGTGCCCTCTAACGGCCAGCTGTAAATGGCATGGGATCATCCGTTTGACCTTTCAGATGCTTTGATCCACTTCCTCAAACTCCAGGATCTCAGAGTTGGAGTAAACTGGCGCCAAATCTGTCACGGATGCTTCTGCACATCAGGTGTTTGCAGCTACAACCCACTCAAAACCCCACTGTCCTGGTGTTTGTTACCGAGGCCAAATTGCAGTTGAAACTTTTGTTTTTGAGTTCTAATTCATATACAGCGATAGTGCTATAAAACGATTTATGTGGAATAACCTTTCGGCAGTTTTGTGTAGTGGCTTTTTGGGTGCAAAAACAGAAAATTTTCAGATTTGTTAAAGAAATTCTTCCCCTTATAAAGCTGCAGGTATTACTTATACACCGTAGTTTGCATGATAAGCTCCAACATAATCTATTTAGGCAGAAAAGATTGAAGAAAAATTGATATTATCTCCAGAAATCCACACCAGGGTCCATGTTTGCACCCCGTTTGCACACTTAAATCACTCGCACTTACATTAATCGAGTATTCCCGCTATTCACAAAGCCTTCCCACGGGGAATCCACGCACAGTTAGCATGATTTATTCCTAACAACTTTGAATAATGAACTATGAAGTGAGAAGTATTAAATGAACTGGAGGATTAAGAGGAAGAGGAGGGGGCACCTTCCTGCATGAGTGGCTTGCCGCGGAGGCTGCCAGGGAGAGGAGTGTCAATTTTAAAAGAGCATCTCTTTCCCCTGGGCCGCANTGCCGCGGAGGCTGCCAGGGAGAGGAGTGTCAATTTTAAAAGAGCATCTCTTTCCCCTGGGCCGCAGGGTGACGGATCATGCATTTGTGCATTACCGAGAGGGGAAGGCCATCCATCCATCATGGCTGCGTGCATGCATTGGTCTGTGTGTGCGCGTTGATTGTATGCAGGTAGCGTTGCTCTCCTCCAGGCCTGTGGTGTGGTTATGGAAGGGGAGGGCAAGGAGGAGGAGGAGGAGGAGGAGGAGGTCTTGCTGCTAGATGCAAGGCAGGCAGAGCATCTGGAGACAAGGACTCTCACTGGTGTCAAGCAGGGGCGGGTTATTTATTCGGTTGGGGGGCGTGGGAATACTGGAAGCATCTTCTTCTTGCTGATGAAGAACGGATGCTCTCAGAAACACTGCAATGCCAGAAGGTGTGTGTGTGTGTGTGTGTGTGTGTGTGTGTGTTTTGTCAATGCTACCTTGCCGAAACATCTGGGTCTGTGCGTGGGAATGCGAGAAAAATGTATATAGAGGATATTTGTTGATCGCATATTCATGAGTTTGACATCATCGCAAGTCAGAACTCAGTGGGGGGGGGGGNCACAACCTCTCTGAGCGTGTGCAGGGGAAAATATATCAAGTTAAAAAATTTCATTTAATTGGCTTGTTTCCTGCAACCCGAAACTGGTTTGTTACACAACTTTACTACCTGCAACCTAAAGTTAGCTTGCCTCCTACCTGAAGCTAGCTTGTCAACACCCTTGCTATCTGCTAGCTTGTCAACAACCTTGCTATCTGCTACCTGAAGCTAGCTTGTTAACAACAACCTTGCAACCTTAAACTGGATTATTAACACTGTTATGCTACCTGAAGCTAGGTTAACAACTTTGCTCCTTGCTACTTGAAATTGTTCACAAGCTAGCGTGTTAACAACGTTCGACCTACTGCCTGAAGCTAACTTGTTAATAACTTTGCCACCTCCTACCGGAAGCTAGCATGGCTAAACAACAGAGATAAACAGAATGCACAGTGAAATAAACAAATGCAAGGCCAACCAGAAGGTTTTGTTTTGTAGCATGCTAAGTTCGAAATAATCACTTCTTTGCAGGCTCACAATCTCTCCAAGTACGTGCAGGGAAAACATCAAGTTAAAAAAATCATTTTGTGGACACAAACGGCTGGAAAAGACAGACAGGAAGTGAATTTATATGCGCATAACTTACAAAACCTTCTGCATGTTCACTTGGATAATAATTCTGCTAATAAAGTCCAGAAACGCTTCACATTCTTGGCAGAGAGAGATACCAGTTTGACCTGCTGAACTCCTTCTGTTTAGCATGCCGACATCTGCAGGCTAACATGCAACATCCATGCTAGTGCTACTCCAGCATCCTCCCTTGTTTCCATAACAACCAAAGGTGAAGGAGACAGGCCCCTGAACCAAAACACAGAGGACGCGCGGGAGCGAAATCTGAATACACGCTCGCTCATTGTAAAACATGCACACGAGCAGGCAGTGCATGCAATGAAAACACACACACACACACGCACGCAAACACGCACACATCCACCCACTGCTGTTGTTTTTCCTTCCCAGGTGGGGAGGGCAGGTGNCACGCAAACACGCACACATCCACCCACTGCTGTTGTTTTTCCTTCCCAGGTGGGGAGGGCAGGTGTGCGCGCTCGCCGGATTCGGTCCTCTGAGGGTTGTTACTGTTACAAATAATCCCATGATGACGCGACAGCCGAACAGTTTCAAAAAATAAAGAGGGGATATTGATTTGATATTTGCGCCGGTGTTTGTCGGTCGATCGGCGTTGGGTGTTTGTTGCTCTTTGGAAACCGCAGCGTTGTGTGTTCGTGTGTGGCCTCGGTCACGGGAGGAAGGCCTTTTGTACAGCTTGCTTATTCTACAAAGATGTGTTTACTCGACTCGCTGCTCGTGCCTCCAGGGGCCGTCGCTGTTACGTCTCCAAGGGCCCAAAGTGAAGCTTGAGAGCGACTGATAAGCAAATGAGAAGCCCTCTTTCATATTTGTTCGCTATAAGCATAACAGTAATATCGCTCACACAGAATATATGTTCTCCCCTTTTATTGCTCTCGAATATTCTGCCCTCGGATACATCGTCGCGCTCGCCTTCCTGTTCTAAATCACTGTGTGTTTCATGAGGTTTTTTTTTTCAATCTGAGCGGGTTTCTATGAGATTCATTTCTCCGATATCATAATTCACACAAAAAACAACACCGCGCGGAAAAGAGGGGGAGATAAATCTACAAAATGTCTACAGCAAATGTCCAATGAGTCTACCTCCATGATATCATTTAGAAGGAGTGTGTGTGTGTGTGTGTGTGTGCGTTAAGAGAGAGAGGGAGAGGCTGCTAAGTTGGCAGCTTGAATGATGTTTAACTGGAGCTCAGCATCGTTGAATAAGGCTGTAAATCCGCTTTCTCCGGGTGTAGAGAGAGGGATGTCACCACATTACACACATACACACACATTCACACACTCTGCCTCCTACAACACGTAACCCCAACCTTCAGCAGCAACCCACTCAGGACTGAGAATATCCACACAGCAGCTTCGTTCACAGGATTACTCCTCTTATTATTCCTGCACTAGATTCCCACTTGGTTAGCATATATTGTATATATCTGGTATTGCTTTTATCTTTTTATTTGACTTTCATTATTAATAATGATGACCTGTTAGATTATTGTCTGCAGTCACTGTGAATTTCCACATGGGGATCAATAAAGTGCTTAAAGGAACATACCAGCCATTTTGCATGTCTGAGCCTCATATATTTAATTTTCATACATGTTATGTTACTGACAATCATTTCCCAAAGGATAAAACTGTATTTCAGTTTTCCTGATATTTTCCAAAATTTCTTAATCTTTCAAAATCAAATATTCAAGCGATAAACCCACCTTAAAAATCCATGTTTCTCCTGCTAATAGTTATGCAGCCTTTATTCAGACTATGCAGACTATATTCCCCGGTGGAGGCATACATTCACTCCACACATTTTATTGAGCTTAAACTCTAAATTTACATAACTTCTAAAAAAAAAAAAAAACNGAACGTTTCAAGTATCAACAAGTTGATTTTAATAGCAGAATGAACTGAAACCAATGGAGGTCTGGAAGGTAGGAAAAACATTTTTAATTCATCATTCAGTAGTATGCTTTGGGAAATGATTGTCAGTAATGTTACATGTATGAAACCTGAATATATTAAGCTCAAACATGCAAAATGGACGGTATGGTCCTTTAAAAGGTTTGAATGGATTTGAACAAATCTTAGTGGAAGGGAGGAGAAAGAACCCAAAAATTATTTCTTTATATTGAGAGATAGACCATTTTTTGACATTTTTGTCAATTTCTTCAACAGTAACACACCAATGTCAATAAAAACAATTAGCATACTAGCTACAATTTGGTCTGGACAAGATAGGTTTTAGAAGCTTGAAGGACCATACCGTTGATTTTGCATGTGTGAACCTAATAACAACCCGCCAACCATTTTCCAAAGCACAACACTATTTTATTTTTCCTGTTATTTTTCCAAATCTCCTAATCTTTTAAATGATCAGGTCATACCCCCACCTTAAAATTCAATGTTTCGCTTGCAAACACGTATGTCTGAACAAATGAATGTAGAAGTGATGGTTGTTTTTAATTTCTCGGTAAAGTCGTCTTCTCCTGGGACTATAATTGCGTTTTCTTTCATGCAGCTCCACGTTGGACCAGTTAAATAAAGTCACTCTGACAAAAAAATATAACAGATGTTGTGTTTGTCGTGATGGATTATTTATCTCAGCACGTTTCAAGTCTCTACAAGTTGATTTTTATAGTGTGCTGGAATAAACTGAAACCAATGACAGCCTGGAAGGTAGGAAAAACAATCTAAAATTTACCGCACCAGTAGTATATTTTTAAAAATGGTTATCAGTCACGTAACGTGTGTAGATTTTTTTATTTTTTTTATTGGACTTAAGCAAAACCACTGGCATGGTCCTTTTAGTCTTATTATATTATCTATGGTTGTGGTTAGCACTGTTACCTCATAGCAAGATGGCCGTATGTTCGAACCTCCACGCTGGTCCCTTTAGTGTGGAGTTTCCGTGTTTCCTCCAGCTCCTGTGGCTCGTCCCACCTTAAAAAACATGTCAGCCTTAAGTTAAAGGGTTTAAGCTTCTGCCATTGCCTTTGAGCGTGGCAGCAAGGCAGCAAACGCTACACTATAAATTTCCCCAATAAGAAATGATGACATCACACCGTAAATCCAAAGAAAAACAAAAGGAAATGCGGCGGCGATGAGATTTACGAGCTGAGCTGAGCAGACACCAGGATGTTTTGTTTTTTTTTGAAGAATAGAATTGTCAATTATTTTTGAAACAGATGAGTCTCAGAGTGCAACTGAATTGATTATCGCCTCAGTGGACTCTGTAGTGAAAGAGGGCTAATTTGAGGGAAAGTTATGAGGAGGCCATTTCAATTACCCAAACCCAAACTAAACTGGGCGACGAGCCCTAAAACAGATTTCTTTTCTCTTACATTCTTTGTTTTTCTCTAAAGGCAGCAGCGAGTGAATCTCACACTCACAGCTGTTTATTTGCTCCAGCTGCGTTCTTCAAAGCGTGGCGCCTTTGTCGCTGTTAATTGATAACCTCTTTGCATGAAATACAACTTTGTTTTTCCGCTCTAATATTGACACACGTGTCCAAATAATGAAAGCCTCGGCAGCTCGGCTCTGTTGGCAGATTCAGAGGGAAGGATTGTGTGAACGGTGAAACAGGGTCCATATTTATTAATGTTCCCACAGCAAACATAGGTTTTTTTCTTTTAAACCTGTCTGTATATATAGTTCTGGCACACACTGTTATGTATATATACACAATTTAATCTTGCAGCAGACTGCATTCTTGTGCATATGTGAGTGTGTATTTGATCTGTTTTGAGAATTGCATTGTTAGAAACTTTAAAGGACCTGTGGTTTTGCATGCTTGAGCCCAATAAATACCGCCTGCATACCGGTTCTGTTCCTGAGAACCATTTTCCAAAACACAAAACTGTATTTTAAGTTTCCTGTTATTTCGCCAAATCCCCTAATCTCTCACAATCAAATGTTCAGGTGATACACACACCTTAAAATTTAATGTTTCATCTCCTAACACTTACGCCAGAATGCAGCATGACAGACGTTTTAACTTTCTGATAAAAGTAATTTTCTCCTGGGACTATATTCTCTGGCGGAGTCATACATTTTTCTTCTATCCAGCTTAAATTAATCACAAGGTGTGTGGTTCACTGTGAATTACCGATCTCAGCACGTTTCAAGTCTCTACAAGTTGATTTTCATAGCATACTGGAATAAACCGAAACCAGTGGCTGCCTGAATGGTAGGAAAAACAATTAGTTCTGGAAAACTGCTGGCACGTGTACACAAACATGTAAAATCACCGGTATGCTCCTTTAAGGTTCAAGTCAGTCATGCCTTTAGTTTACATAATCATCATTTTCTATAAAAGACACAAGCTTGAGAGGAAATGTGACGTACTGTGGATGCTGGTCGTATTTAATGGGCTCAAGCAGGCAAAATCACCGGTATGGTCCTTTAAGGTAGGACGTCATTCCATAATACTCCACAGTTAAATGAGGAAAGGGGAAATTTAAAGTTGTTAAAGTCTTCCATGGAACTCCGCTACACAACTGAAAGTTTATGCTAATGCTAAGTTTATGTCGTGAAAAATTAGCAATAAGTCGGTACGTTAGCATCTTAGCTAACTGTACGCTCTGCTAAATTAGCTTGTTTTGAACCTGACGCCTCACTAACCTGGTAAACGTGATTTGTTGCTGCATGGAAGAAGAAGCAGAAGAAGAAGCAGCATCTTGAATTGTTGAATCAGTTTTGTAGTTTCTTGATTTACACACTTGCATTAATGTTTAGTTTGTATTTTAGTAAGAATTCTTCATCTGTCACCCAGCTACAAACCGGCACAGGTACATTCCGTGACTTATTAGTGGAACTCCATCAGCAAAAAGCGCGCTGTCGCCCCCTGCTGGCTGGAAGTATAAATCACCAAAAATGAAGAAACTCCACAAACAAAACATCCATATTGGCTCTGACATTGTCCAAGCGTCAAAACTTGAGGTTGACTTCTATAGAAATGCATCCAGTAAGTAGATCAGTGCACATTAAAGGACCATTCCACCCATTTTGCATGTTTTAGCCGAATATATTCAATTTTCATACGTTACGTTACTGACAATCATTTCCCAAAGGATTAAATCGTATTTCAGCTTTCCTGATATTTTGCAGAATCTCTTAATCCTTCAAAATGAAATATTCAAGTGATACTTCCACCTTAAAAATCAATGTTTCTCCTGCTAATAGTTACGCAGCCTTATGAAGTCACGGTCCTTTAAATTTTTCCATAAACGCAGGTCTTCTTTTGGGACTATATTCCCTGGTGGAGGCATACATTCACTCCACGCTTTTTATTGAGCTTAAACACTAAAATTACATAACTTTTAAAAAAAACCTGAATACACGTCTTGTTGGTGATGATGGATTACCTATCCCAAGAACGTTTCAAGTATCAACAAGTTGATTTTAATAGCAGAATGAACTGAAACCAATGGAGGTCTGGAAGGTAGGAAAAATATTTTTAATTCACCGTTCCAGTAGTATGCTTTGGGAAATGATTGTCATAGATTAGGGTTCAAACATGCAAAATGGCCGGTATGGTCCTTTAAAGCATTGCAAAGCTTTCAAAATAGCTGAAATGAAAATAAGATCACAGAAATTTGTGTATTGTTTTTTGTTGTCATTATTAACATAACATATTAGAGAGCTGCTAATCCTAAAATAAAGTTTCTTGAGTGTGTTTCCACTGGAGTAACAGCTTTTTAAATTCTGGTCCATCTCTAATGTCAGACACTTGAGATGTAACACCTCCACTCTAAACCAACCACAAACACCTCAGACAGATGGTTTGGGAGCCGTGGAGCAGCCTCCCACCATGCTTGATAACAAGTTGCCGGGCTATATAAGGCAACCATGACTGTAAACACTCAGGCCTGGAGCGGAGCGAACAGGTGCGCCGCCGTACAGGATCAACGGTCATGTTGCATGAAAAACAAATGTTCTGTTACGAGATTAACAGTTCAGAAAAGGGACTAAAAGAAAACTTGGAAGGCAGATTAAAAAAAAAAAGTTCACCCCCCCTTCCTTTTTTTATGTACATGTATAGACCTTTTTCTGTTATCGCTATTTTGTTACCATTATTCATTCACACTTTTATTATTCTGAATTTTCCATGCTTTGCTGAAAAAGTTTAATAAAGATATTCTTGAAAAATAAAAAAGTTCAACATTCTTTTCTGTTGATTTGACATGATAACGGTCAGAACAAGCAGTAAAAATTTATAGGACAATACCGCGATTTCGGATGTTTGAGGCTAATATATACAACCTGCATACACATTATGTTACGAATAACCATTTCCTATAATATACTGGAGCGGCAACTATTAGAATTGTTTTTCCTACCTTCCAGACTGTCATTGGTTTCAATTCATTCAAATATAAAAATCTACTAGTAGAGACTTGAATGGCAGTTGAGATAAGTAATCCATTGCAGCAATTTTTAAGGTATGTGTGTCACCTGAACATTTAATTTGGAAAGAATATGGGATTTGGTAAATAACAGAAAAACTAAAATATGGCTTTATGTTTTGGAAAACGATTGGTAGTAACATAATGGGTTGTATTTAAAGCATGCAAACCCACGGTATGATCCTTTAAAGGTGGCATATTATACAGATTTCCATCATCATATTTTTATTGAGGCTCTATACTATTTGCAATACTTTAATCTGTCACAAATACACACAAAAAAAATTTGCTTGCTGCATCACTACTCTGCACATAGAGTGAAAAAAGCCATTTTAGGTCTCTGTTCACCACAAACACAGCATTAATTACAGGAAGTAAGCAGATGAACAGTTGAAATGCACTGCTGGATGTCACCGTGACGACCAGGAAGCCCTCATCTTTCACGCCTTGATGCTCATCATAACGGCCGTTACGTCTGTTGATGGGCGGATCAGAGAAGATCAGATGCTTTTAAGAAGTCAAATCCAGATCCGTAACACAGAGCCTTCAGGGAGCAAAAACCGACCGAACCCAGAGCAGCAATGATAGGCTTGCTGCTCAATAAGCCCCAAAACTTCCTCAAATCAGACTCGGTTTCTGTTTATGGAGTTAATTTCCTCCGTGCTGCTTCAATATGTCAAAAACACGGCCTAGTTTTAAGCTCTGAACAGTTTTTTTTTTCTCGTTCCAGTCATTTCCTCTGTGTATTTGTTTTCGGAGGCAGAAGCCTCTGGTGGTGAGGAGGATGATAATGTCACAGAGGAAGAAAAGTGATGGTCTGCCTGCTGTTTATACAAGAGTTTGGCATTTGTTGTCATTGGGTCTGGCGTCATTGTCAGGCAAGATGCCACACACACACACGCACACTCTGACCCATATAGGTGCTTTGAACTGCTGGCAAGATAATCTGGGCCCCCTTCCCAGGGAGACGACTGGGACGGGGAGGATATGGAGTGTGTGTATAAGAATCACATCTATACACGAGTGTGCGTGCAAGTGTACATCTGTCAGCTTGTGTATGCGCACGTGCACGCTCGTAGCTTATGTCGGTGGATGCTGCTGAGAGATGTGTGAGGTTTAGTCTCGAGGTGGTTCTCGTCAGACTGTCACTGAAGATGGAGGGAAGAGGAGGAAGGTTTGGGAATTGAAGGCGGGAAGGCAGAATTGTGGGATTGTTTTGCATTATTATTCTGCTTTTTCTCGTCTGTTGTGTCTCCAAGTGAGAAAACAAACTGAAACTAGATCACATTTATCTAAAAATAAATCATCGTATTATTATAATGCGCTGCGGAGACGATTGCTTTCCATTTTCAGAGAGACTGTACATCAAAAAGCAATTCCAAATGATTTACAACAGTTATAAACAGGCACACACAAACACACACATGCACGCTAAATTATAGATCTGAAAGTTGACAAAGTTTCCTCCCTAGCTGCGATGACTAATGTGCTGCCTGTCTGCCCTCTCCTCCATCTTGATTACATAATCCCCAGATTAATTAGCTGTGTGTTTCAGCCACTTCCTGTAGTGCGACCCTCAAATGGGCTCCCTGCACAATCTGGCCCTATCGACTTACAGGGCGCCAGGGCTCTCTCTTTGAAGGCACCTCAGCTTCAGAGGCAAAAGAATGCTCTGATGTGACGGCGAGAGGAAAGGGCCCCCGCAGAGTTCAGCATTAAACTGATAAAAACATTTGGTTAACACACACACAGGCAAAAAAAAAAAAAAAAAAAAAATTAAGAATAATTTGGTTGTGAAAACAACAGGCGGTATGGAACAATGACAATCTGCCTCCTTTGGTAATTTCCTGTCGACATTCATTCATGTGATGTGGTCGTGACTGTTCTGCCGGGATCAATCAAACCTGTGAGCAGATGGCGGCGCGTTCCTCCGGCGGACTGGGGATTGTCTGTGTTTTTTCGGAGACAGTAATTGGCCCGTTATGTCATGGACCGGAGCGTGCTAACAGCCGCCGCCGCCGCCGCCGCTGTGCAGCGACTACACATGTTGTTCTGCTACAGGATCTATTTCATTTCACCTCAAAGCTCCGGCATGTTCGACCTTACGGCAATCATGAACTACTCCGACTCTATATTTCACTCAAGAAAAAGCATGTTCAGGGAGGCTGGGAAATGCAACGCTAACTTCAACAGTCTCACTTATCTCCCAAGACACGTCTGTGTCGGTAACAACCTTCTATACGCTCCCCTGTACAAAATCTGGACCATTATGGCTTCCTTACAACAGGCGCCCATGAGACCCCCAAGAGCCTGATATCACTCTTCTCCATCTCAAACTCTGTTCCATGTTTGCTAACAGGGTTTGCATTTAGGTGAGGAAAGCTTATGTGGATAAATGGAACCGTGTGTGGGAGATTTTGCAAGCTGAATAAAAATAAGCAGAGTAATTGTGTGTGTGTGCGAGTGTGTGTGTGTGTGTGTCTGAAACGCTGGGCACTTCAAAGCTTTGATGTTGGAGCTCCTAAATGAGGGCCACCAGAGGTCCAGACTAATGGGACGTCATAGGGAGATTAGAGGCCAACTGTAGCAGCCTGACAACACAGCATTATGTATGTGTGTGTGAGGCACAGAGAGAGAGAACAAGAGTGTGTATGTGTGTGTTTCTCTGTACTTTTTTTTAAAGTGAAAGTTTGGCAGAGTTTGTGGATAATTGCCAGGAAGTGTTGCAGGAACTTTCATAATGATCTCAGAAATGACAAATCAAACCTATGATTTTTGTCCCAAAACTCACCGGAAAGCAGCGTCATCTGCAGCAGTGAAAAGGTGACTCTGGGATGCAGGACAATCTGAAACTGGCAAATAAAAAGAAAAGGTGGAAATGGGCAAAAGAACACAGACAGGGGATTTGCTGTTATTTGCCAGTTTTAGATATGGCTTTTAAAACTGTACCTTTAAAGGACCATACCACCCATTTTGCACATTTGAGCCTAATATATTCAGTTTTCCTACATTTTGTGTTACTGACAGTCATTTCCCAAAGGATAAAACCGTATTTCAGCTTTCCTGATATTTTGCAAAATCTCTTAATCTTTCAAAATCAAATATTCAAGTGATACACCCACCTTAAAAATCCATGTTTCTCCTGCTAATAGTTATGCAGCCTTATGAAGTCACGCTCCTTTAAATTTTTCCATAAATGCATGTCTTCTTTTGGGACTATATTCCCCGAGACATACATTATCCATGCTTATTGCACTTAAATGCTAAAATTACTTAACGTCGATAAAAACCTGAATACACCTCTTGTTGGTGATGATGGATTACCTATCCCAAGAACGTTTCAATTATCAACAAGTTGATTTTAAAAGCAGAACGAACTGAAACCAATGGAGGTCTGGAAGGTAGGAAAAACATTTTTAATTTACCGTTCCAGTAGTATGCTTTGGGAAATGATTGTCAGTAACGTTATGTATGAAAATTGAATATATTAACCTCAAACATACTAAATGGGTGGTATGGTTTAAGACCAGCTTTAAGACCAGATTTCAGGAGTCTTCTTTTCACTGTTGCAGATGACACTGGCTGTGGGATTTTAATATTTAAGTAAACAGCCAACAGAGTTCCTGCAAAGCTCAATCAGACTCAAACGTTCCTCAAATTCCTCAAACTACAGACTCTGATGTACCTGTCCTCTTGAACAGTTGTCCATCTGGGTGTTCCACTTCTTTTCCTGTCCTGGTTTGATCCATTTTGCCCTTTTTTCTCAAGACAGCAGTGGACAACTTTTTTTTTTTAAAATGAAATCTTCAGCTTCTGATTGAAAAATCTTCATTTGATGTATTTCTGGAGAAAGCTGACTTGTTTTGGCCAATTTTGAACCCAGAATTGAACTTGAAGAACGCAAGTGAAGACAATTTACCTGCTTAATTAAACAGCATAATGGATTTCAGGTGTGCAAAAACAATTACAAATGTGTCCCTAATCACCAATTAGCATTTAACCATGATTAATTCAGGATGAGCGAAAAGAATTTAGCATTAGGAGATTAATGGCCACCAAAAATGGTTTGCTTTTATGTGAATAATTATTATAAATCAGTATTTTTTTTTATATGAACAGCCTTTTGCAGCATTTTATATGTCTTGGATATATATTTACAGCAATATAACGGCACCTTGGTGAATACAACTATCAAGTTCTATCAAAAACATGACGAGACTTCATGATTCCAAACTTTTTAACGTTAGCTTATCCATTTTAAATACAGTGAGAAAAACTTTCCTTATTACGGTATAAATCCTTTATTAAATAATCATAACAATAATTATAATAACAATCATAAAAAGAGCATTTCTGTACAAAGCCCCCTTTAAAACAACAACAACGTCAGTCCGAGCAGTGTGAAGGGAGGATCCTGTCCTTTAATGTGTTTGGTCCTCCGGCCAGAAGGGGGCGCTGTCACTATCAGCGTTATGGATGTGATACTGGCTCTAAAGGCGAGCTGGATCCCCGAGGCTCCAAGGCACTTTGAAGAGAGTCAGTGGGGTTCCAGAGATGTGGGCCTCAGAGGATGAGAGGGACGCAATTGTGTTTGTGTGTGTGTGAGTGTGTGGTGACAGCGGGTGGGTGGAATGTGTTTGCATCGGGGTGTTTTTATGTGTTCACTTCATCGCCATGTGGTTCAAAATTTCCCTCCAACTTCCCAGCAGCAGCCGTTATTCTCTTCATTTTTACATTGGTGTGTGTGTCCAATCCTTTACTCCATCCTGTGTGTGTGTGTTCATGTTCTGTATATACACGTGAAAGTATATGTACATAGGAATGTCGATGAGCGTGGGAAAACGTAAATATGGAGTCGGATTTTTCAGCTCGCCGTTGCCCTCTCATGGCTTACGAGTCCGTTTAGCAAGACTCCGCCTTCAGAAATTAACCACAATACACTGAGGGGGAGGTGGTGTATGAGTGTATGTGTTTGTGTGTGTGTGTCTTGGGGGGACAGGTCCTTTAGGTCCTTTAAGTGAGGTCCTCCTCTCTTTTCAACGTTCCTTCAACATTTCCGTAAACAGTCCACGTTTAAGGCTTTTTTTTTTTTNTTTTTTTTTTTTGTGTCCGATCAGACAGCGAGTCCGCTGAGAGAACGCCGTCCCCGGAAGAGTTCGGGGAATTTAGCGCTCCATCAATCATATTCTCTCTCTCTCTCTGTCTTTGTTTAAGTTTTCAGTCTCTGCCTTTACAGCAATCCACAGGTTGCAGCGACCAAAGCTCCTTGACCTTTCAGCTTTAAGCACAATGTAAACATGACCTTCTCTCTGACAGGAACCAGCAAAAGTCTCAAACTGAATCTAACAATAACTCTATCGTTAAAAGAATGTGCTAAAATGCCCCCACCCACCCCCNACCCCTCGCACATACGCTTTCCTTCTCTCTGACTTCTACTTATCTGGGATCACAGACTGGGCCAGAACGAAAACATGAAACAGAAAGAGACAAACTGGAGGGACGTTGGCGACTAAAAATACCACAGGAAGTAAGACAGGAACTGAGGCTGATAGCTAGCGGAGTCGACGACGGAAAAAAGAGCCAACAGGCCACAGGAAGGAGCTAAGTTCTAGGCCATCACACGTGATAACAAGACGCGTTCTAAGCACGTTCCTAACCTACCACCTTTCAAACACAACGTGTCCTCTGACTCGGCAGCTTCCAAATCTACCATTTATAAACACTTCTCTTTTGGCGGAGCGGGAATCTGGAGTTGATATGTGTAGATATTCCTTTTTTTTCTTTATTTTTTAGGCTGAACACCCCCGAAATGGAACAATCCATCTGGGAATTTCCTGTCTTTCCCGCATTGGTTCTGTCTATCTGAACACCGAATGTTCCAGGTTTTCCAGTCAGGAGAGTAGTTCTTGTTGATTAAAAAGTGGATTTCTCATGCTCCGTTCAGGATTCTGCACTGTGGAGGAAGTAAACTGACACCAAAGTGAACTGGAGGAAATGAAGAAAATAGTGAGAGGTTTTCACAAATGGCTCCAACTCTCCTTCTCGTTTTTTTTAAATTTTTTTTTTGTTCTCCGTTCGTCTCCTCACGCCTCGGTGCAGCACCGCTGTTGGTTGAGTTTGACCTTGTGCTTGAGCCCGTCGTACAGCTCAAAGTTGTAGTTCTCCAGGGTGGTGGAGGAGCGTGACGACAGGCCGCTGTAGGAGCAGGTGCAGTACAGCAGGAGGCCGGCGCACACAGCCCCCAGCAGCACGCCCAGGGAGCTCATCACGATGATGGTGACCAGGATGGGGTCCAACGTGTACAGCCACGAGTTGTCCTTCTCTGACACCGGCGTCACGGGCGGATCAGGTGACGGAGAAGCTGAGTTCCATTCGGGGAACTGCAAGCCTGAGATGGGAAAGAAGGAGGAAATGAAGACGAAGGCAAACAAGAAAGATAAATACTGATTTTAAAGACTTAGTAAGAAGAAATGACGGTTTTGGGATGGTTTCCTACATTTGGATGGAAATTCGCCAAAGAATCAAGATAAGCTTAAAACATGCATCCAGATATGATCATAAAAGACCCTGTAGTGGGTTAATATTCTCAGAGTTAAACCTATTTTAAAGGACCATACCACCCATTTTGCATGTTTAAGCCTAATATATTCAATTTTCATCCACGCAGCATTACTGACAGTCATTTCCCAAAGCACAGTACTGGAACGGTNAAACGTTCTTGGGATAGGTAATCCATCATCACCAACAAGACGTGTATTCAGGTTTTTTTAGAAGTTACGTTATTTTAGCATTTAAGCGCAATAAAAAGCGCAGAGTGATCTGAAAATGGTTCCTGGTGCATTCAAGTGCTGTAGTGAAGAACTGACAACAGGAAGCATTTTCTGATCACTCCGCGCTTTTTATTGAGCTTAAACGCTAAAATTACATAATGTCTAAAAAACCCTGAATACACGTCTTGTTGGTGATGATGGATTACCTATCCCAAGAACGTTTCAAGTATCAACAAGTTGATTTTAATACCAGAATGAACTGAAACCAATGGAGGTCTGGAAGGTAGGAAAAACAGTTTTAATTCACCATTCCAGTACTGTGCTTTGGGAAATGACTGTCAGTAATGCTGCGTGGATGAAAATTGAATATATTAGGCTTAAACATGCAAAATGGGTGGTATGGTCCTTTAATGTCTAAATTAATGGTTTTGCACCAAAAAAGTTCTGGTTTCTCAACATGGATCTAAGGGACCAATTTATTGGATGAAATGTTCTAAACGCTTCCAAATTAAATTTCAAACCGGAACAGAATGGAATTGTTTCGAGTTGGTGAAAAATGCTGCAAGTATGGTTCAAACAAAGAGCCAGTCAGATTGTCTGATGGCGTCCAAAACCTCCTTTCACTCCTCCTCACACCGCTGGGGGCAGGTGTGAGGAGGGTTAGCATTTAGCTGTCAGTGCTACAACATGCTAACCTTTGAGGAAGCTATCTTTATTATCCTCGTTTATGTGATTTGATGCGTTGATGTTACAAAGACACAGAATTCTTGGAGAGAAAAGTTGGGATGTGGTGGGATGAAGGGAGGAGGAGGAGGAGGATAATGCCTTACCTCCACCCAGAGAGCCTCTTCCATTGAAAAGTCGACCATCTCCAAACTCTGTGGGTCTCTTATCTGTCAGACAAAAGCACAGACGCCTTATCATCAAACAACACGCCGATTAAATCATAAATCATCATTTCATACCTTAGAGTCACAGCAATTAACATTTCAACATCTTTTCCCGATAAAATAATCCAGCTGGAAATTCCATTTATTACAACTAATTCAGTACTTTTCCATCCACGCACACAAGTCTGGGAATAGTAGAAAAATATGACTTTTATTACTTGAGAAATTCATTATGATACATTTCTGTCAAACACACATCACGTAGCAGACTGTGGTATAAGACTGTTCATTCCATATGAGTACAGATGCAAACAATTAACGTCTCTCCTCGTTAAAATCATCATCGCTGTTAAGTTTAAGAGTGCTGGATAAGAGAAAATAAAACTTAAGTTGTGGTTTGGGATGTTTTATAAATCCTCACAATTTTTAAACAGTAAGAATTTAGAAGACACTTTAGAAACTGTCAGAGTAAAAAAAAAAAAAAAAAAAAAAAGCATTATTAGGAACAATGTGGAGCCAGACATTACATATGTAAGAGCAAAAAGATGTTAAAGGAGTATACCAGTAGTTTTCTATGTTTGAACCCAATAAATACTGCCTTTGGTTTCAGTTCATTCCAACACGTCATAAAAATCAATTTGTAGAGACTTATGCTACGTTCACAATACAGGCTTAATGCTCAATTCTGATTTTTAATCAGATCTGATCTTTTTGTGTTGAAGGTTCACATTCATGTTTGTAAGTCATATGTATCAGACACCATGTGAACATGCTGAGGTCCTAAACTGCCACGCATGTGCAAATTTAACTACCGTATATACTTGAGTATAAGCCGATCTCATGTATAAGCCAACCCCCTGATTTTGACCTGCAAATTGAGATTTTTAAAGCTTATACTTGAGTTTTTACAGTAAAATGTGAGCTGCATGCTACAAGAACAACAACAGTAACCGTCATTTTTATGTGACAGAACAAACATGGTGACATCGCTGCAGCATACATGATCAGGATTATTCGTTGCCGAGGTCAGAAGGCGCTGACACTGAATGAGGACGAGATGCGCAGAAAAGTGAGACGTTAAAAAACCGCGTGAATTCTGATCTGAGCGGTCAGACAGCAGTCGCATCGCCACAGATTGGATATGGATCGGATCTAGGACCACATATCAGATCAGATCTGATATGAAAACATCAGATCTGAGTCACATGGAGACAAAAAAATCAGATCTGAGTGTGTGAAGTAGCCTTAAAACGTGCTTTAGATTTAAAAAATCCATCACATCAAACGCTTTTATTATTTTATGTCAAAGATTTTTAATTTAACTGATCCAACATGGAGCTGCGTGGCAGAAAACATGTCTCCATGAGGGAGTATAGTCCCAGTACCTATTAGGCAAAATATTAAATTTTAAGGTGGATGCATCATTGAACATTTAATTCTGAATGATTCCAATATTTGGGAAAATAATATAAAAACTAAAATACAGTTTTATATTTTGGAAAATGGTTGGCGGGAACGTAATGGGTGCACATTGTGTGCGTATTTACTGGGCTCAAACATGCAAAACCAATGGTATGGTCCTTTAACGAGGACAGCATTTGTTATTTCTATGTCATAATAAATAACTGTGACCCTGTGATTATTTTTTGTACCGACTAAAAGTCACCGCGCGAGACTGAAAACTGAAACCGACGTGAAGTGGAAGGTTATAAGTTCAGAAAACCAGCAGAGCTCAAGTACACTTTTACTTTAGATGAGTTTTCTTCTCACTTCTGTGTGTGTGTGTGTGTCTTGGCAAGCATTCATCGAATGGGAGTAGCTGCTTGGCAAGGTGCACGTCTTGATCCCAGGGTCTCTGACAGCCAATGGCGTTATCGCTTCTGTTTCCATGGCAACCAAAGTTGGCAGCAGATTGGACGATGGAGGGAAAAATGCTTACAGCAGCCGTAATAAATGTTATCTGTCCATTAACTAATTACAACTATTAGAGGCTTGGAGGGAACGGCGTTGGGTGTCCGATCCCTCCGCCAGATGATTTAAAAGCACATCCTGAGTTTGTGCCAAAAATTACATTTTTTCCACTCCAGAGGGGAAAAGTAAAGCGTTCTGATGAGCTGTGGGCGGAACATGTGATGGATTTTCGTTAAACTGAGCGAGTGTCGAAATTTGTGACAGAACGGACGCTCACTTCAAATATTCGTGATTATGTCATGGCGACGGGGAAACTGGCGGTGCAAAAGGAAGCATTGGAGCTCTGTTCTGGTTTTCATAATGTCTTGGAACCCTCTCGCATATGCAGAAAACGCCGCGCTTATGGCTTCCAGCTGGTCCAGCGGCATTGTGGGATTTGTAGGAGAATAAATCAAGAAAAGAGGCGGCGACGGCAGACAGCTGCGTCTGTTTACAACCCCTAAAACAACAAGCACATATTCACACACGTAGCGCAACAGACGCGGCATGGCTTTTATTTTGGCGGCTCAGAGACATGGAGTGGGGGGCGAAGGATAGGGTGGGTGGTACGGAGCATGAGTGGGAGTGGAACGACGTGCTTTATTACACCACGGAATCAAGATGAAACACTAAATGCTGAGGACGGCCGCATCCATCAATGCGTGATGCTTTTATGAGGAGAGGACAAGACGCTCAATCAAAGCGGCCGCTGATCTCCATGTGCGATGCAGGACTTTAAGTATGATGGATTTTGCATTCCCGTGTTTTTAATATGTGCACATGCTCGGTCGAACGGGACGACGGAAGGATTCCTCCCCACATCAAAACAATCTTATTGCAGAGACGCCAGGAGCTGTGTTTTCCGGAGCACCCTGAACGCCTCTCGTCCTCTCTCAGCGTCTCTGGGGTCTCGTTGCAGCTCGCGGTTTTGGCAGCTCCGGCAGGCTCTCAGCTCGACCTCCGCCCCCTCCCGCCCCTCCTTCCTGACTCGACTCCAGCCTGCACAGTGTCCACGCTGGGGTCATTCCAGGGGAGCCGTCGGGGTTACGAGGAGCCAGACGGCACTCAATTGTCCAGATAAATAGCTTCCTCTGGCTCGGTTCCTCTGGTCTGGAACAGCATAATGCAAAATGTCAACAGCAAAATCCCTTAATGGAACAAAATAAAGAAAACAACAACCGCAGCTCCATCCATTAGAGAGAGAGAGTTTCTTTGTAAAGTTTTCGTCCGTGTCATCATCACCCTGCAACCGTGGCTTTAAGGAGGGAGGGAGGGGGAGGGGCTTGTTCAAGACACGCTATCCTGCCACTGACATCACGAGTGGGGGACGGGCTCCTGCTCTGTCAAGTCAATCGCAACCTAGCCTCGCTTCCTTTTTCAGCAGAGGGTGCGGTGGCGGTCCCGGCTGTCCAACCGCACCGTCAGGACTGGCTCCACCCCTGGGGCGGCCATGCTGGAGGACCAGTTAGAGTACTGGAAGCACTGCGAGGAGCTGTGATAGGCCACAGAGAGCTGGCTCTTCTTGGTGGCCAGGTGTTGTCGGCAGCAACAGAGGGCTCTGACCAAGATGGCCGCCGCCAGGAGAAGGAGGGCGCCTCCAGCGGCCATAATGTAATACCAGTGGATGGGCAAGGGAGGCACAGGAACGCCTCCCCCTGGTGGAGAGACACAGAATAGTTGGCCAGTGGGAAAAAAGATGGGCGGCACTTGTTCATTTTCTACATTTGTCTATTTCTTATCCGCTTTAGCTTTTCATCATACGAGCAGCAGGCGTGCACCTCAATACGAGCATGCACAGGCATGCCGGTTGCAAAAAAAAAAAAAAAAAAAAAGAGAAAGAAATCTCCAAAAATTAAAATGCATCCACTTTGTCTCATGTAGCCTGGGTTGCAGTTGAACGCCACGTTTTCACACCAAGACCATGGAGAGATTGGGTTTGAAATCAGTCCAATGCACGATCCAATCAAATGCAATGCAATTAAAAAAAAAACAAAAAAAAAATAAAACTCCGACAGTTGACTTGGTGTGAAACGGAAGCCAAAGTAATTAGTTCTAAAAGCACCCACACACACTGAATCAAGGAGTTTCTTCTTCCTGTTTCTCACAGGAAGTCACAAACAGCCCCTGATAGAGTCTCAGAGCCATGCAAGAATCAGTTGGACGTTCCAGAACTTCCTGAGCCGACACTGGATCGGCTTTGTTATTTAGCTGGCAGATTCAGAGAACATAAATTATCCTCTCCTCCTCTTTTCCTTTTTTCTTTTCCTCGTGCATCCTCTCCTCCAGCCAAGCGGCGTCTCCTCAGAGACTATCTTCAGATCCTCTACGCTGCTGGCCGAGGCTAGAACCCCCCTTCTTAAATTCTTGGTAAGAACCAACTAAATGCCTTCCAAGAAATCTCGGCTTGTCTGCGATGCAAAAAAAAAACCAA
>VXCM01003663.1:53855-77131 GCA_014773175.1 Lucifuga dentata | reverse complement strand
GAAATGATTGTCAGTAATGTTATGTGTATGAAAATTGAATATATTAGACTCAAACATGTAAAATGGGTGGTATGGCCCTTTAATCAGAGCATCGTGTCATGAAGGAAGTGTTTGTTTTTAGGTGTGTCAGGTAAAAACCAATGAAAATCAGTTATCCTGCTTCATCTGGTGTTAAAGCGACACTGACATGTTAAATTGGAAAAATAAGG
Organism: Lucifuga dentata; assembly: GCA_014773175.1. NCBI lineage: Eukaryota > Metazoa > Chordata > Actinopteri > Ophidiiformes > Bythitidae > Lucifuga > Lucifuga dentata. The sequence goes on along the minus strand of VXCM01003663.1, from coordinate 76,922 downwards.
AATATAGTAATGTCTCTTTCAAAGCAAACGATGAAAGATACAGGTAACAGGTGTTTATGAATGAGAGAGCATAGCTGCGTGATGATATCAACACGTTAAGTATTGCATAAGCTTTATGAATACTCTCAAAGTGTTTGCATGTTGAGCTTTGCAAGAAGTCTTCAGAGGCCTTTGCAGAGGTGATTTGGCTTTTCCACTTGTTGGGCTTACAGCTGAAGTTTATTTGAGTATGTATTGATCATTTAAAGTATAAAACATATTGGATGTGGTTGTCGTGGTTGCTTTTTTTTAATTTAATGAGGTCAGTCAGCTGAGGTATTAGCTATATGAGCTGAAGCTGCAGTAACAGTACTTGCATCAGTTGTGGCAGTAGAATCGAGTAAACAAATGAAAATGGAAATGAGTAAAACTCCAGAGTCATGTTGACTGATCAAACGGAAGATTCTAGTGGGTCAGCAAACAATGTTAATATCTGTGAGGGGAAAGCTGAGTTGATGAGTTGGTAGAAACAGCCTCAGTGTTGGTGTCTGTGCTGAAGGAGGCATAGAAAGGAGCGTTGTTTGGTGCCTTCTCTGGACTCCTCACCACAACAGCTTCCTCCACACCACATCTGTGAAGCACATGGTCTGTGTTACAGCGAAGACAAGAGCCAATGGAAGCCGAGGAAAGGCATGATCCCACAGATCCACATGGGCCTGATTAGCTTCCACAGAGACTCAGTCCACCAATCAGAAGAAGAAGAGTGTCCGTGTACATATTCCTAATGAAAAATGTGTGTGTTGTGTGTTTTACTCTTGTACTTTTATGTCCTCTTTCTGTCTCTCCGTGTTTGGAAACATCAGACTTTTCAATGTTCCGTTTTGATGCTGTTATATTCTAAAACAATTAAGTTCATATCATGCAACCAAACTCAAAATCTGACTTTAGCTGCTATGTTTGCCAAACTTTTCTGTTGCTGCCCCAGCACGTTTCCTTAGGATTATCTTTAGGGTTAGCATTAGGATTAGCTTTAGGGTTAGCCTAAAACTCCAGATTCCGGTCTGGATCCAGACCTAACCACCACCACTGTCTCCGGACTCTGAGCAAATTCTACTTTTCATATGTATTATTTATATTATCTACGGCACATCGCTGCAACACAACGAATCAAAATTCTCCGCGTTCTCCAGCAAAGTGAAACCGAATATCCGACTGAGAGTTGACGCCACAGCTAGTTTCGACACCTTAAATTGTCGGTAAAAAATTAGGATTCCAATCCGACCCTGGCTTGACTGACTTTAGTAAATAGACCTTTGTCTTGCTGAAAATTTTCTTTGTGGACCTTTAAGATTTGTAGTTGAGCACCCCTGCTTTAGGATTAGCTTTAGGGTTAGCTTTTGAGCTCACTTTAGGGTTAGCTTTAGGATTAATTTTAGGATTAGCTTTAGGGTTCTTCCCAAGACACCATGGACTGATGTCAATTGGTCCATCTGAGCATTTTCCACATCTACTGGCCATGTCAGAGAGTTAGAAGGTGGTTTAAGCCCCCTTTGTAGCGGTCAATTTGGGGTGTTTGTTTGAAAGTTGAGAGGTTTTAATTTCTCTCTTGCACTCTTTTTTGTCGCTGTGGCTGAAAGTGGAAGCGACTCCGTTATTCGTGTTTATAAGTGCATGGAATAACTCCTCTCCTCTACTGAAATGAAGTTTGTGCTGTTTTCCTCATTTATGATTAATTGCATTGAGATTACAGACAAAGTCACACCATCCCCTCCCCTCTCTGAGTATGGATTTTCAGTCCATCTCCCAACATGGTGGATAAACAACGAGGTGTCTGACATGTTGGTTCGGATGAAGCATGCTGCAGCCTTTCATGTTTTTTGGTGACCTCCATACCTTCATTGTCATGTTGTGGTTCTCAATCCAGGTCCTTGAGTACCACAACCCACACTGGATCTAGAGCAGGACCACAGTCATGCCACCGTCAGGTCAAAAGGTCACATTTGTCCATAGGCTGATGGTAAATGTAGTGTGGATGTTCATGGCAGAGAATGAACCCTGGTGTTGATGTTTTCCTCCTGGTTTGCGCTCAGCAGCTGTTTCTCTCTGGTTGTTTCTGCAGCTGATGCAGGTCTGTCGCTGGATGCAGATGGTTTGGCTGAAGCTCAGAGTGGAGCTGCACCCACAGCTGAAGGTAAGAAGCTCATCACTTTGATAATATTATCACAAGTCAGTTAATGCGTCAACCTTGTTTTTCTGGCCTTGCGCTAACTTTTGTCTTTTTCTTACAAATCCTTACGTGTATTATGATTGATGATGAATGATTTAATTCCATTTGTTCTGTTTTTAAACTACGATGGCTCTGAACTCAGTCTCAGAGGAAGCTGCAGGCTTCTGATCATTAATGATGAGGAAAAGGCTCGTTAATGGCCGAGTTCACATCAAACAGGATGTAAGTATGTGCTTTTACAGCCTGTCTGTTAGCGTAGCTCTCGTGCAGCATGGTGGGTGTTCGTGAAGTCTGCTGACCTGTGAGCATCAATCACACTGTAATTTGAGGGGAAGCTTCAGCGCTGTTGTGGCGAGGTCTGTTTAATACCAGGGTAAGAAAATGGAACGCTGCAACTTGAAGGCTGTTTGAGTTTGGCCATCATTTCTGCGAGTGCAGGGAACAAAGTTAGCAGTAATAGTTTTCAACAGAGCATGAACAATTTGGAGTAATTCTGGAGAACAAATGGAAACTTTTTCTATATAATTTTTGTGGTTCTCAATATTTTTGGTTTAATTTCAATGCACATTGTTCATAAGTGGTTTTTATTTTTTCATTTTGCATTTGTTATACCTTTTATTCCATATTGTTGGGGTATTGATGCATTAAAGCACCAGTGAACAGCTTAACAAATAGTTTGATTTTCCCACAACTCTCGTTTTTATTAGATTTCAGAGCCTGTCATCAGCACGTGAATGCACCATGAAGCTGGTTTCTGCTTAACATGGACAGTGAGCATGCAGAAAATGCGATATAATTGTGGCTAAAATGGCTGGCCACGGAGGCCACATGTCAGGGTCGCTTGTGAGCTCATTCAGCAATCAAAATTTGAAACAATGCGGATGGCGTTCGCATGATTTAAACGCACCTTCATTGACGACTGGCCAAACAAAGAAAAAAAAAACTATGGAGAGCAACATGGAGGAGGTGAGGAAGTACAATGATTCNCCAAACAAAGAAAAAAAAAACTATGGAGAGCAACATGGAGGAGGTGAGGAAGTACAATGATTCGTCATGAGGGATTATAAAGACGACAAGTTTCTTGCAGGAGAAAAACCGGAGATCTGCGGAACATTCTTGTCACGTGAAGAGGAAAAATCTGCTGTGTGAAAATTTAACGTGAAGGCCAAAAAGAAGATCAAACCAAGAAGTGGGATCCCCTGCAGCGGCTGTCTTGTTCTCACAGCTCTTAGGCAGAGAAACAGATAAACCTGTCGGTCGTCATGCCCAGTTTTCATGAAAGCCTGAGAAAAAAAAGAAAGCGTGAGAACCATGAATGCTGGGACATGTAGACGATGTGTTTGGGGGCATCAAAATCCATGTCTGCATTACTAAGCGTGTATCAGGCCTAATTCAGTGGTCAAATTTTCACACAATTCATGCTTATGCGTGTGCTGCCAAATGTCATTTTTGGATTTGGTCGAGTCCCTGTTATGAAGTTAGTCTGAAGCTACGAGTCAGACTAACACTGACAAAACCATCATTTGCTGCAGCGTCCTGCTCAGTCAGACTTGCTGCTGGTCCAGAGGAGCAGATCTGGAAGCTTTCCAGGAAGCAGGTTGAGAGAGAAAGCTGCTTTTCATTAGCTCTATCTCTGGGGGATGTGACCAATCAATCAGCCACTTCAGCCTTGATATCTGAGACAGCCGAGCCTCCACAAGAGTCCTCGCTGCTCACCAAGTAGTTTGGCTGGTGACCAGGACTGATGATGCCTGAGTCTCCCCATGGATTCGTGAAAGTGGGCCCAGCATGCATTCTAGCATGCTGCCCTCTTCACTGGAGCTGGATTACGTTACATTTTATGAGCGAACATTGATGATAAGAACGTTTGAAATGTTAATTGAAAATGCTGCCATTTTACAGTGACCGGTACTGCTTAAATTTTCACAAAAGCTCTTTTAGACGTGCACTTTACTTCATAAATGTTCGGAGACTTTTACATGTTGCTCTGTCAGCGTGGCAACTCTGGTAACATTTTGGTAAAACCTCCTTTCAGACACAAAATCTGTTAAATCGCTGCTTTTGGCAAAGTGCCATAAAGGTTCTGTTCAAACATGCCAGAACCTTTACAACTAGAGCCGCATTTCTAGTGTGGTATTTGGTATTTTGTGTGTAGCATGTGGACCAATTACGCAAGACTAGGAAGTGATGCTTTAAATTCTGCAATGAGATCACATGTCTTTTAGGAATGATAAAATGGCTGAATTGGTCTGATGCAGAAATTAAAGAACTGTTGACCAACCCATTGGTGTCATTTACACTGGGGATGCTGGGGACATGTCCCCACCACTTTTTGAAATGGCCAGTTTTGTCCCCATCACTTTTTAAAAGCATAATTTGTTAAAAATATTCTGAAAAGCAGCTTGCACCAAGAAATGTTAACTAACAAATTACAACATTTTGAAACAAGTTTATTTGCACAATAAGAATACATATAATGCAATGTAAATATAGAAAAAACAAATGTGCTTTGTCCAAAAAAAGTCATGTAAGATTTAAAAAAAAATGGATTTGAAGTGATGCATATGGATAGATGACTTGTGTGGTCAACATTCTTGTGCGTTTTATGCTGACTACAGGCAGTCCCCGGGTTACGAATGAGTTCCGTGCTCACGGCTGTTCGTAAGTTGTACTTAAGTCGGAACAGTTACGTAAGGTGTGTATCTAGCATATATATTTTACTTAGGTGCGTATCTAGCGTATATATTNAGTTACGTAAGGTGTGTATCTAGCATATATATTTTACTTAGGTGCGTATCTAGCGTATATATTTTACCTTTGTATGCATAAGAAACATTAAACTCTTCCAGATCCTAAAACATCGTAAACACAATGGAGAGAGAGAGAGAGTGTGTGTATGTGTGTGTGTGAAGGTATAAAAAACCACGTAGGTTAACACTCTCACTCCTTGATGTCTTACATGTCAGAAGAGCCATTCTTCTGTCGTGTGTCGTAAAGTAGTAGTAGTCCATTCATTATTACGAATCATTGTATGTAACTCTAATTTTTAATTTAATAGGCTTTATGGCAGTCCATTCGTAAGTGCAGGTCGTTCGTAAGTCGGATGTTCATAACCCGAGGACTGCCTGTAGTTTTGTATTGTCGACTCTTGTAGCCTAGGCCCTTTTGATGCGCCATTATGGATTTTTTTTCCTGCTGTAATTATCTGCTCTGACCTCATACCAATCCCCCATTACATTGCCTAAAATCACATATGTTGAAGACCATTTACAAAATGTTTTTTCATCTGAGCCCTTATGTCCCACCACTTTTCAACACAAAGTGACGTCCTTGGTCCAACCGAGCAAAGACGAGATAAGTGGACAGATAAACGCTGTGAGAGACGTCGTTGTCTAATCGACTCTCCTCACCATGTTGCTGTAAATAATCTCACACCTTGTGTATTACACGTAACTTCCTGTATTTCCTGGTCTTTCCTGTCAGATGCCAAATATTGTGTGAAAATTATGCCTCTGTCCATAAAGGTCCTCGCAAGTTTGAACAGAGGCTTTATGGCAGTTTGCCGTAAAGGAAACCAGAAGCAGCAGAGATGCAGCACTTTAACAGATTCCATGTCTGAAAATAGTTTTTCTGTGTTTGCACTCCACGGAAAGAACTGGAAGTGAAACTGTGTCCCGTTATCTCCGACACAAATCAAACAGAAGACACAGAATTCCTGTTAGTAACGCCTGCTCTCACCTAAAGTGAAAGTGTGTTTTGCCCGTTTTTGATGAATCATATTGAAATTACCAAAACAAAGACACACACACACACAATGTGGGCATTCCCCAGAAGGTGTGAACACGGTTTCCTGACTGAGTGGCATGTTCCGGCTCAGATGAAGTCACGATGTAGCTGTTATTCTAAGTGAAGCAGCATCGACGTCATGCTGTCTGGATCTGTTTTAGCACTCATTCACAAAGCTCTACTGCAGCTTTAAATGACGGCTGAAGAGCTTATAATTAAAGAGCAGCACGGTGACATCACTCATCCGTGCACGGCCTCATTGCTCGTCCGTGCACGGCCTCACAGAGAGCTCTGCTGTGGTGAGGATGGGAAGCTGGGCACACATTCCTGTTTTTCCATTGCGTAAACTCTGGAGCCTGACTGCTGCTCTCCTTGTGGATGGTATGAGGAGCCAGGCGACGGCTGGTTTACGTGTGTGTGTGTGTGTGTGTGTGTGTGTTCACCATTGTCTTTCTACACCAGCATTCCCTCTTTATTTCCTTATACAGTAACGTGACTTAGCAGAGCCTGAGCGGCAGCATTAGAATCTCCAGACATTCCTGCTTCTTCTCTCCGACACTGAGGCCTTTTCAAAACACGTTCCACTCCTGAAACTCAATAAAGAGCAAATAGAACCTGAAACCATCACTGTACGTGTTGAATGATCATCCTAATTCAGCCCAAAATGTCAAACTCAGTGGCTGTTAAAGGACCATACCACCCATTTTGCATGTTTGAGTCTAATATATTCAATTTTCATACATGTTANCTGTTAAAGGACCATACCACCCATTTTGCATGTTTGAGTCTAATATATTCAATTTTCATACATGTTAACAATCACTGACAATCATTTCCCAAAGGATAAAACTGTATTTCAGCTTTCCTGATATTTTGCAAAATCTCTTAATCTTTCAAAATCAAATATTCAAGTGATACACCCACCTTAAAAATCCATGTTTCTCCTGCTAATAGTTACACAGCCTTATGAAGTCATGGTCCTTTAAATTTTTTGATGCAGATCTGTCAAACTGCTGCTACCAGGATTTTCCTGATAAAATGAATTTAAATCTCAAATTTAATGGAGTGATCTCATTCTAACAAGCAAAGACTATTTAAATATGTAAATACTGTAATTATTTAGAACATAAGGCTCTTTATATGTGTGTGTGAGATAGAAAAACATAGAGACAACAAGTAAACACACATGACTGAGCATATTGTTTCCCGACAAACGTTAAAACCAAACGCTGTCTGAATTCTGTGATGTTTAATCGTGTAAAGTATTTTTGGTTACATGATGATATTTGCTCTTATCACCAGGTTCAATCTGTTGCTGTGTTTTATGAATTTCTCTCCCTTGTGTGCAAAGTAGAGGTTTTGGGCTGAGGTTGACTTGGAGGAAAGCCCATGTCATGTCCATCATGTTAATGTGCTCAGCACATGTGGCCACGTGGTTTTTCTTGTGTTCAAGAGGAAATGTTACATGATGATGGTGCTATTAGAAAGGTCAAGGGTCACGCTGACCAAAGGAGCTGCTGGAAGTGGAGGGAGTTGACTGATTGTTGTTGTCGTGTCCTCGAGTCTGTCGCAAAACGTCATTGGAATGAGTTGGATTCCTCCTCTGGGGAAAATAAATATCCAAAGTTTCATGGTCAGACATTTTTTAAAGACATGGACCAAATGGAATTTTTAACCTCATGGTGCAACAGAATTATCAAGGGACCCCATTTTATCATGCTCTCTGATCCAAAGTGATGGATGGATGGATGGATGGATGGATGGATGATGGATGGAAGGATGGATGGGTGATGGATGGATGGATGGATGAGTTATGGATGATGGATGGATGGATGGATGTAGAATGGATGAATGGATGATGATGAATGGGTTATGGATGATGGATGGAAGGATGGATGGATGGACATCAAGTCATCATGAGTTTCTGCGTTGAACAGAGTAAAATCGCAGTAGAAATGAAATTTGGGGGCGGAGCTTTAATCAGAGGTTCTGCTGCGTTTAGCTTCGTTTTCTCTGCTGTTCTCTCATCTCTGTCTGACTCCAAAGATGTTTAAAGTGAATTTGCTTGAATCAACAGTTGGGAAGCAGCCAGCAGCCTTTCAGACCTGAAGAAAGGGGAAGTGGAGTGATTTTCCAGTACGAATGGCACGCCGCCCGCTCTCTAACAGCCTGCTAATGTTCTTACTTTTGTCCTCTCTTACCTTTGTTTTTCCGTTGCCTTTTCCATCACTGCAGGCCATTTACGCAGCATTGTTCCTGCTGCAGATCATCACTGTTCTGCAACAAACTGTCGTTGAAGTTATTCTGGAGTCTGGAGGTAGAAGTTTTGTCCTGTGTACTTTCTGTGCACGTTGACACGCAGCCCTTTAAAACACACTTATCAGCTTAAGAAAGAACATGACAATACAAATAAACAGGAAATGGAAAAAACTCATGCAGCTTCTTTGGTTTCTGTAGCAATAAAACAAAAGATCCTTTATCTTCCAGACCAGAAAAAACCTCAAAACCTTCCAGAGAAAGGAAATATTTATTTCACCATGAATGTCTGCTTTGCATAATCCATGTATCTTTATTGCATTGTTGAAGATAAACGTGTGCACGCAGTGAGTTCTCAGGCTGTGAACAGTCACATTGTGTTTATTCACGAGAAATGAGCAAAAAAAAGGATGAGAAAGAGAACGGAAGACAAGAAACAAGACTTTTAGGCAGCTGATTCAAATAATATTGTTTTGTTTTTGTTTGTTTTTTTGTCATACATACGCACAGTATACGCTGCATCTGTAATGTGATGTTAGCATTTAGATGTTAGCATTAGCGCTGTTATATCACATCCTTCATGATAATACTAGCTTAAGTTTTAAAATGTGTCATTATGACACTGACAATATTATGGTGTGATGATGTGTTGAAGCATTTTCATAACAAGAAGAAGAAATTAAACAAACATGTCTGAAAGTAGCAGCTCAGTGTCTGTTGTTTGAAATGGTTCAGCTACAAGCTAACTGGCTAACAGCTAAAAGTGGAAACACAACAAATTAGTTTCTACCTGAAGCAGAAACACCTGGTGAATACCAAGGAAGTCACATGAGGAGGAGAGCCAATCAGATGATTTGATGTAAAACAAACAAGAAGTGACATTAACTCAGTCAAGCATAGCTGGAGCGTTAGATAACTGTACTTCCTGTGACAGTACAGGCTAACGGGGGAGTAAAATTAGCTTAGCGGTGACTTTTTGTCTCTATAAAGATGTGACACCAATTCAAACATGAAAAAAGAGCTTCGTACAAGAAAACTGGCACACCCAGTGTGTGTGTATGTGTGTGTAGTGTTTGTTTGTGTGTCATGTTTCAAAATGTTTATATTTGCACTAAAAATTCAAAAATTCTTATGTTATTTTAAAGTTTTAACGGTGTTTTTTCCTCATTGTTTACATGTTGGGTTGATGATTTCACTAGTTTTGTTGTTTACATGTGAGCTTTAAATCTGAGCTCAATTTATTTACTGAAATTATGTTTTATAACGACTGAAGACGAGCAGCTAAAGCTAATCTGAGTTACTGTTTACAAGCTAAATATTACAGGATTTAGTTATTTCTACTTTTACTGAGAGAAAAACTACTGTTTCCACTTTACACTGATTCATTTTTACTCATGTTGGTACATTTTGTAGTATGATTTACTGCTAAAATCACCATGACAACATTGTTCAGTGTTACATCGTTCATACTGCCTTGAATATCGTTACTGCAAAAACTCTTTCAGATATCCTGATAGTTTACGGCGATATTGTCCAGCTCTAGTTTCCCTTAATGATTACAAAAACAAAACAAAAAATAAAAATTAATTCCACAGATTGACAAAGTGAGTGAAGCTTGGTTTATACTCGTTGTTGTCACAAGTGCCACAAAATGACACAATCGCACCATCTGCACCACGGCGACATCGGGCGCTTGGTCGTACACCTCCTAGATTTTGTAATGTTGGCGTGCGAGGGGCGGACCTTGAAAAGAGAGAAGAGCTGCTGCGTCCACTCAAACACCTTTATGACTGGCCTGTGAGACTTCATAAGCACCAACACATGACCCAAAACTCCTGGAATGAAATAGTAACTGCTCACTGGGCAAAAATCCAAGTTTTTCAAATCCAAGTTCCATGAAGTTTGGAAAAATATGCAGGGACACCATAAAGTCCTGTTCGAACTTTATGGTGCGCGCCGCAGCCTGCCATAATTTAGTTCTGCACGTCTTCATGAGTTAGCTTTGTTAGCTGTACAGGGTCAGGTCAAGATCTTGGCACTGGACTGGAGCGTGTCCTGCCACCACACTTGGAGCGTATTCTGCCACACGGACTACTTTTTACCGGCACAGCTCAATTTGAGAACCGCTCATCCAAACAACTNGTATTCTGCCACACGGACTACTTTTTACCGGCACAGCTCAATTTGAGAACCGCTCATCCAAACAACTTAACACGTGACGCTGCACATCCTTGGGTCCTGAGCAATAAACCTGCTGAATTTCTGTCTGAAAATATTGTCTGATCCATCCCATATTCTCCACACTGAGTACCAGCTCTTACCCTCTGGCAGACGATACAGAGTACCTCTATGCAAACTTAACCATTTTAAAAATTCATTTGTGCCTAATTCAATTAAAATTTTAAACAATATTGACTGAGGCCACGGGGTTGTGCAATAGCTTCATGATGCTTTTATCTAGTTGTGTATATGTGCAATATGTGTTACGTGTAATGTGTAATTTGATGCAATATGTAATCTTGTGCAATACGTGATTTTGGGCATGATTACTAAGGAGGCAGTTACAATTGTGCAGCACTTGAGTCCAAGACAACTTTTCCCATGGGGACAGTAAAGTATATTGTATCGTATCGAATATCAGCTTCATACAGTACCGGGTTCTAGAGATGTTGGTGCTACAGACAGACAGAATTACTGTAATTATAGATCAATTTTCAATGTCAGTGCACCAAGTATAAATGCCTCAGCGCTCTGTGGAAGAATAATTGTGCACGGCCGGTGACAGTCCCATCGCACGAGTATAACCACGCCTTTATGTGACTGTTGAAGCTCTGCAGGTGGAATCATCAGTAAAAACAATGAAACTGCTGGGAAAAAAACCCCCCAAAAACTTTACTGATCCAACTGCGAATCACAGAAACATCCAATCAGCAGGCTTCAAATTCTGTTGTTGCGCTGTTACTGGCTGGCTGAATTTGAAGGTTTGGATTTTAAGTTCTGGTGAAAGTGTTTGGATCCTGACTGCTGCTCTGATTGGATGATGGCTGTTAAAATTGGTGCATTTCTCAGAACAAAAATGGCCGAAATTACCATAACATAAGCCTGTAGTACAGTTCACTTAATCAGAAGTAAAAAGAAGAAAATCATTTGAAGTATTTAAAATTCAAATTTATGGTGGGAAAATTTAGGTTGTTAGAAACTTAAGTGGGACTTAGATGACTGCAGCTACTTTTCTACTGTTTCACTGAGCTGCTGCTGGTTTTACTCATAAAAATATATTCTCTAAGCATCTTTTGCAGAGGGAATTGCCTGGCGCCAAGTTGGATATCAGTTATTTTCCCTTGTCAGCTCTGTAAATGAAATGATTCATATTTGGCTCCTGTCAGGAGTTTTGTAAACCACTTTAGCAGATCTAGAATCTGTTCCAGGTCTGAGGAGCTGCTTCATGGATTCACCGTATCTTCAGAAGTTTGTCTGTCTCCGTAGAGATTTTTGGGTTTATCCACGTTTAGCGTCAAACTGCAGCCACTGTTTTTCTATTTTATTTTATTTTTGTAAATCTGATTACTAATACAATCACATCTCAGCCTTTACCCTGTCAGAGACATCATCCTCTACTCTAGATCAAATTTGATAAACAGGATAGAATTACTGCTAACTAGTGCAGTGAACTTGGCGGAGTGTTGAACTTGTTGAGAGATTCACCTACCTCAGCAGTGACATTGATGTCTCTGGGAGCTCATCTGGGGCGGGCCTGCAGGGTCATGGGGTCACTGGACGGGTGTATGGCACTGCCGATATCTCTGCAAGAAGACGAAGGTCCAAGTCTTTAGAGTCCTGGTACTCCTGGTCTTACTTTATGGTTGTGAGACCTGGACGCTAACCAGTGACTTGAGACATCGACTGGATGTCTTTGGTACTCGGTCTCTCTGGAGAATCCTTGGGTCCCGCTGGTCTGACTTTGTGTCTAACGAGTAGTGGTTCCTGGAGGCCTGAACGAGACCGACTACCAGCATTGTGAGGGAGCACCAGTTGCGACACTACGGCCATGTGGCGCGTTTCTCCGAGGACGATCCAGCACTCAGGTGCCTCGTTGCTGAGGACCCCAGTGACTGGACCAGGACGAGGGGACGCCGCTGCAGCAAATGGATGGGTGCCTCCGCAAGATGGGGATGGACCATGTGTCTGCCAGGATGGTTTTCAATCAGGACCCGGGGCGTTTCCGTCGCACGGTGGATGCGGCAACACACAGCCCAGCCTATGCTCCTGACCTGACCTGAGTGCAGAGCCCATTGAAAACGTGTGTGTTTGGACCAGCCCAGACTTCATGGTGTGCACCGCAGCCTGCCATAATTTAGTTCTGCACGTCCCCATGAGCTAGTTTTGTTTGCTGTACGGGGTCAGGTTGTGACACTGGACCAGAGCTTATGCCTCTGTGCCTGAAGCGTATCCTGTAGCTTGGACTACTTTTTACCAGCACAGCTCAATTTGAGAACCACTCATCCAAACAACTTCACACAACGTGACACTGCACGTCTTTGGGTCCTGATCAATAAACCTGCTGAATATCAGCTTCATACATGTGCCATGTTCTAGAGACGTTGGTGCCACAGACAGAGATTTCTACTGTTATAATTAGATATATATTTAAAGTTTTTCTGTGGGCATGATCAGGTTTGTGTCACATGCTGTGTTTGACTATTTATTCCCATGTGGTGCCATCTAATGATACCGCAGAGAAAACACGGTTTGTGCTGTTAGTTGTGATGAAGAAATAGGTGTTAGTGTGTTAGCAATCAGTAACTTTGATTGATAAAAACACTCAGCTGATCAGTCAGTTTATTTAAATGAAATATTTGATCTGATCTCACACACATTCTCAACTTACTGCACCTTTTCACCTTTGTCACCTTTGCTCTCTATCTTACACACTCACATTCACACACACACACTCACTCTATATGTGCACCGGGACTCTCTAGAGTGTCAGGATCATTTCTCTCTCTTATCTCTTAAATGTGGAGCTTTAAAGGAGAATTTATGTTTCATTTGCCAATTTATCATTTAACAGCAGGTGAAGCAGCTCGTTAACACGCTGGATTTTACATGATGGACTTTAATGATGCAATGACCTGTTAATTAATGTAAGATAAGTTTTATGAATGAGCGTCTGTAATGCTTATTGAGCATGATGCTATGTAGATACTATGATTTGTTTTTTTTTTTAATTACCCCCAAATGTCTCTCAGTCCATCTGTCTCTCTCATTTTTTGAGGGGATTGGACTCGTTGGAAAATCTAATTTCCAGTTGAGCCTCAGAAGCTGATTTCAGCAAATGTGATGCCCAAAACCTGAGTCCAGCAGCCCACAGAGTTTTTGATTTCAAGGACCATACCACCTATTTTGCATGTTTGAGCATAATATATATTCAATTTTCATACAGGTAACGTTACTGACAATCATTTCCCAAAGCATACTACTGGAATGGTGAATTAAAAATGTTTTTCCTACCTTCCAGACCTCCACTGGTTTCAGTTCATTCTCTATTAAAATCAACTTGTTGATACTTGAAACATTCTTGGGATAGGTAATCCATCATCACCAACAAGATGTGTATTCAGGTTTTTTTAGAAGTTATGTAATTTTAGTGTTTAAGCTCAATAAAAAGCGTGGAGTGAATGTATGCCTCCACCGGGGAATATAGTCCCAAAAGAAGACCTGCGTTTATGGAAAAATTTAAAGGACCGTGACTTCATAAGGCTGTGTAACTATTAGCAGGAGAAACATTGATTTTTAAGGTGGGTGTATCACTTGAATATTTGATTTTGAAAGATTAAGAAATTTTGTAAAATATCAGGAAAGCTGAAATGCGGTTTTATCCTTTGGGAAATGATTGTCAGTAACGTTACGTGTATGAAAATTAAATATATTAGCTCAAACATGCAAAATGGATGGTATGGTCCTTTAAACAGACTCACTCCCTGCTTAAATCTCGTGTGGATGATGCTGATGAGCAGCTTTGCGTGCGGCTCTGTGCAGACATTAACTTCATTTTACTGTGTTTTACTGCTGTGATGTAGCTGTGAAGCCTCACGTTATCACTGTCAGAAATATGCTACACGCGTTTATAATAATACATACAAATAATAAATAATCTGCTGCACCGCACTGCCCCTTTAACTCTTCACACCTTGGTTTTCATCTCTTCAAGGTTACTTCCTGGAGTTCCAGGAGCCAGTCAACAACATTACCCACTTCCAGGGCCAGACAGCCATGCTGCACTGCAAAGTGTCCGGAAACCCGCGACCGTCCATCCGCTGGCTGAAGAATGACGCTCCGGTAGTCCAGGAGCAAGGACGAATCTCCATCCGAAAGACGGAGACGGGCTCCAAGCTCCGCATCCAGGACCTGGACACCACTGATACAGGATATTATCAATGCGTCGCCTCCAACTCGCTCAAAGTCATCTCTGCTACAGGCGTCCTTTATGTCAAACTAGGTAAGGCGTACTTACCTGTTCACAAACTCTTTAAAGTGAGGTAATTCATATGAAAATACATTACGCATATAAAGAAGTACGCTTCCATTTGCAGGAAAGATTTAGGGGAGGTGTTATAAGAAAGAGGTACTTTGACATTAAAAGAGCATGGCGGACATATTTAAGCAATAATGTATATAATATTTATAACCAGCATAGACCATGCTAAGGTAATTTTTCCAGTTAATTGGTAAGGTAACTAATGAATATTCAGTCAGTGTTGTTGCTGTGGTTACCTGCAGTGTAACGAGCGCTGAGGTGTGCCAGCCAATCAGAAACAAGTATATCTGTGACCATGTGGACGCGCATTTGCAGTTCAGGAAGCTTGTTGCTAACAGTTATTAAATTTCTTGACGAAGGTGAGAGAAATAGTTATTTTGTGGCGGTTGAGCTGTGACTAATTTGACTTCCTGTCAGCTGATGATGTCACTGAAACACTCTGTCATGATTGGCTGTGTTTTTGATCAGCTGCAGGTTACTTTTACTTCTCGTATTAAAATGTGATCTCTGTATCTGAGGCATTTTCTGTGTGAAGACATCGCAGTAAAACATGTTCTGGTTGTGGATTCTTCCTGCGTTGTGATTGGCTCTCCAGTCTTTAGATGGTTTGCATTTCCTGTTTGCTTCATCCATTTTTTTAAAATAAACATTTTAGCGCATTCTGTTACTGTCCATGTTCCAGGTGCACATTTACTGCAAATCACAACTCCTGATTCAAAATAACTTTATTAACCAGAGCGAGCCGGAAGACGAGGCGACATTTTCAACATGTGGATGGATTTTATTTCGTGAATATGTTCCTGCTGCACAGATTGTATTGTATGTTATCTGCATAACATGTCTGGATACAGATCACACTTTAATGCGAGGTGTAAATGGAGCCACAGATTAAGATGAGTATTAGTTAAGCTGTTGTACGCTTCACACAGATGCGATGGACGTAGGTGCTCCAAAATGGACCATCCTGGAATTTATATTTGTCGTGCTTTCATGGCGGCCACGTATGATGTGTGTGTGAGGCTCTTTAGCTCCATCAGGATCCCCACTTCCTGGTTTGGTCTTCTTTCTTGTCTTTATACAGAGCTTCTAAAGGGACATGAGAAAAAAAAATTGCTAGTATCTTGTGAGCACGACATAGTATCTCATGAGAAACCTCTTCCGGTGTTGTGCTGAAAACTGCATCCCCTCCTTTCTCAGCCCTGAGTGATCCAAACTCACCCTGTCACATCATAACAGACCCAAAAAGGGCGTCACTTTGTGTTGAGAAGTGGTGGGGACAGAAAGGCTCAGATGAAAAATCATTTTTTGAAAATGGTCTTCAACATATGCGAACTTAGGCAACGTAATGGAGGGATTGGTATAGATCAGATGTCGGCAGCCTTTGGCACCCGTGCCACCATTGGCACGCAGAGGCTTAACCAATGGTACGCTGGCAATAAGTGAGCAAGAGAGGGGTTGTTTTTTTTTTTGTAAGTTGAAGTGTCCTCTCATCCGCATGCCAATTTACCCATTTTNGTGAGCAAGAGAGGGGTTGTTTTTTTTTTGTAAGTTGAAGTGTCCTCTCATCCGCATGCCAATTTACCCATTTTACAGCCATTGGTAAGTGCACGGCCTGTTATATACGATAGTTTGATTGACATTTTCCTCCTCCGTCTTCCACAAAGACCCTCCCTACTCTTTCTCTGATTGGCTAGTACGCGTTACCATAACGCAGCCAGAGCGGGGCGTACACATGCATGGAGCGGGTTTGGTAGACCATGGACAACCTGCTAGCTAAGAAAGCTAAAATAAAGAGTCAGGCATTCCAGCCCTCGTGACAGAAGAGTGGGTTTTGTATTTCAGAAGGACCGTGCTGTGTGTACTTTATGTCTTGAAAATGTTGTTTGCTGGACGTCGAGTGTTAAACGCCATTTTGAGACTAAACATGAAAAAACTTTCAAAGATGAGGCAGACAAGGCAGAATCCATCAAATGCAGCGTGTCCAGGTATGAGAAGCAGGTAAACAGCCTCAAAGTCTTTGCCACCGCTAAAAATCATGCTACCGAAGCAAGCTATTGCATTGCAAAACGTGGAAAGCCATTCACCGATGGCGAATATATTAAGGAGGCTTTCCTCTGTAGTTCAGAGGTTTTGTTTGATGGCTTACCAAACGAAGAGACAATAAAATGCACATTGATTTTATTCCATCCAGGCAACGTGCTATGTATGTTGCCTGGCCATGTCAACATTAAGATTAACCTTAATGTTGACATGGCACACTGATTAGCAAGAAAATTTAAAAGTGGCACTTGATACAAAAAAGGTTGCTGACCCCTGGTATAGATAATTACAGCAGGAAAAAAAATGCATAACGGCGCATCAAAAGCCTAAACTACTACAGAAGTGACAATATGAAAATACTCAGCATAAAATGCACAACGTCAACCGCACAAGTAAGGCCGGATTCACATGCTAAGCGTTAGCATTGCCACTGACCTGGGCGTTCTGCTGCACATGAGCGGCGTCTGAGCAGCGCCGCTCAACCTCGCGCTGACAGGAAGTGCTCATTGCTAATGACAATTTAACGGTNTCTGAGCAGCGCCGCTCAACCTCGCGCTGACAGGAAGTGCTCATTGCTAATGACAATTTAACGGTTATGTGGACTGTAAAGACAGGATGTAGCCTAGACGTGATCTTTGCACATTCATGGTTAAAGTCAGATTTCAGTTTCGACTTGGGTAGCGACATGGACATCGCAAAAAACAAACATGCTCTTCTTATTAGGAAGAAAAACGAAAAAACGGCAAACGTGGGTGCATGAAACCTCACATTTCAGACGCTGTATTAACAGTTTCCAAACCTGACGTCCCTGTCTGACTGCCTTTTTTTTTTTTTTTTTTNTTTTTTTTTTTTTTTTTTAAACCAGATCATGATATGATTTTAAAGTTGTGTTGTATGCTCTACAGATTATAAGCTCCTCCGCCATTGTTGTGGCGCTTCTGATTACGTGATGTACAGCAGCGCTCTGATTGGTTGTGCGGCGTTGGAAAGGTCAGCATCAGAAAGGTCAAAGCTCATTTAAATGAACTTTGAGCACTGCGTCAAAACGGAGAATCTGAGCATCGCGCGGCGCTCAAGGTGGCATGATGCGACAATAGGAGTCACCGCTCAGCTCCCAATACACAATACTGGAACGCCCAGGTCAGCGCAACGCTAACGCTTAGCATATGAATCTGGCCTAACTGTCATCCATATGCATCACGTCACAGCTGCTACACCATGTCAATCAAACAACGTCAATATCATCTACTGCAGAAAGCAGCAATGCATGTCAGTCAGCCCAGCGAGAAAAATCTATCTAATATCACTACCCTAAAATCTGACAAAAAAGAAACAGAAAGCACGTGTTTCTTCTATGTTTACATTACATTATATGTATTCTTGTTGTACAAATAAACCTTTCTCTAAATGTTGTAGTTTGCTAGTTAACATTTCTTGGTGCAAGCTGCTTTTCAGAACATTTTTAACAAATTATGCTTTTAAAAAGTGATGGGGACAAAATTGGCCTTTTCAAAAAGTGGTGGGGACATGTCCCCAGCGTCCCCAGTGTAAGCGACACCTATGGCCTAAGTGTGAGTTTAAATGTTATTTCATCCTTTCATCTTTACAGTGGGGATGCTTTTTCAGCAGGTGGCTCTCTGCCAAGATTTGCATCCCGACTGTAAGTAACCTTCTGAGGATGAAGGGATGAAATAACAGTAAAAAAGCACATTTGGGGCTCTTCTGATGTGACAGGGTGAGTTTGTTGCATAGCCGCTGAGGCCTGAGGAAGGAGGGGATACAGCAGAAATAATTAATAAGAGTGGAATGCTGAATCGTTGCTGCCCAATAAACACACAGTTTTATTATATTATTATACTTANAATAAGAGTGGAATGCTGAATCGTTGCTGCCCAATAAACACACAGTTTTATTATATTATTATACTTATTATACTCCTCTAAGGAGTTCTTTCATCACTCTGCCGTAAGAGTTGTTCAGAAGAATAACATTCGTGGATTACATATATATGCTTCATCTTATCTGTGCAGCTGCTCTATATTTCAGATGGTGTTTTTGTTGAAGGATCGTATCTGTTTACATAATTTATTGCACATCAGCAACGCCAATATTGTTAGACTGCCATGGCCAAAACGTTAAGTAATCCAACGTTAAGTACCCTCAAAAAAATTTTAAAAATTGATTCACAGTGATTCACTGTTTAAAATGACATTTGTAGTCACTGTTGTGATAGCAGTCTGATTTTAGAGCGTTTGGTGTAACTGCATTCATAAATACATCGACAGACAACTCTGAAAGATTTGACTAAATCAGCTAATGTGGGAGTTTTTAAAGACATTTTGGAAATTTGGCTAACATTAGCAGGTGGAAACTCTGTTTCTGGCATGTCAGTCTATTATTATATGTTCATAAACTGTTGAAATATCCAATAAAAGTTTATAGAAAGCTTCTTCAGTGTTTTGCTGTTGCTGTGTGCGCTCTACAAGAGGGGATGCATTTCTCTGCAGGGATGCAGTTTTCAGCACAGCATTGGAAAAGGTTTCTCATGAGCACGAGAAACTATCTTTTTTCTTTTTTTTTTCTCATGTCCCTTAGGGCTCCATCACATATTGGTGGAGTAGACTTTTCCTCTTCATGACAGGAATGTTCCTCAGAGTTGAGGCTGGCAGCCATTTAGTCTTTATAAGCCTCATGTGGAGGAATCATATGGGTGCCAATACTTCCTCAGATTATCCATGAAGGCACATTTTCATCACGCCACCGCTGCATTGTTTTGTATCTGGAGTGGTGTGTGAGAAGTGACTCTCAAATGTGGCTTCTATGACTGGCCGTTTTGGCCATAATTATGTCAGTGGCTTTGACAGTTATAAATGTTATAAAGTCATTAATAAAGTTTGCGGCTGTAAATGTCAATAAATTTTTAATAAAGAGGTTTTCATAGTTTTGGTATTGATGCTCTGCAGCAGAATTAAAGAGATAAAACATCAAACTAAATTTATTTATTTTTTATTTAGCCTTTATTTAACCAGGTAAGTCCCACTGAGATCAAAGATCTCTTTTACAAGGGAGACCTGGCCAAGAGGAGCAGCAGCACAAAGTTTCACATAAAAACACATGAATACACATAAATGAACACACATAAATGATGCTGGAGGAGGGATTTTTCAGTTCAGTTTTAAAGGACCATACCATCCATTTGAATGTTTGCATGTTTGAGCCTAATACATTAAATTTTCATACACGTAACGTTACTGGCAATCATTTCCCAAAGAATAAAATTGGAACAGTGAATTAAAAATGTTTTTCCTACCTTCCAGACCTCCATTGGTTTCATTTCATTCTGCTATTAAAATCAACTTGCTGATACTTGAAACGTTCTTGGGATAGGTAATCCATCATCACCAACAAGACGTGTATTCAGGGTTTTTTAGAAGTTATGTAATTTTAGTGTTTAAGCTCAATAAAAAGTGTGGAGTGAATGTATGCCTCCACCGGGGAATATAGTCCCAAAAGAAGACCTGTGTTTATGGAAAAATTTAAAGGACCGTGACTTCATAAGGCTGTGTAACTATTAGCAGGAGAAACATGGATTTTTAAGGTGGGTGTATCACTTGAATATTTGATTTTGAAAGATTAAGAGATTTTGCAAAATATCAGGAAAACTGAAATATGGTTTTATCCTTTGGGAAATGATTGTCAGTAATGTAACATGTATGAAAACTGAATATATTAGGCTCAAACATGCAAAATGGGTGGTATGGTCCTTTAAACAGACTCACTCCCTACTTAAATCTCATGTGTATGGTCCTTTAATGAATTAATGTTGCATAAAGCATTCATAAATGATTAACGTGATTGAAGTAATCAATGAGCCTATATCTTATCAGGTGATTAAACAAATGGAGATGTTAAGGATCAATAAGCTATAATCAGTTTTTTAGCGTTTGATAAACAGATCAGAGCTTAAAAAGAATCACGTTTTTGCTGACAGATTTTGTTTTGTGATTCACAGGACAGATAATCACGCCTGATCCCGATGAAACGTAAGTCATCCGCTTCATACGTGTGTGTGTGTGTGTGTGTGNACGCCTGATCCCGATGAAACGTAAGTCATCCGCTTCATACGTGTGTGTGTGTGTGTGTGTGTGCGTGTGTGTGTGTGAGATGCTGATCAGGAATAACAATTACATTCCAGCTTAAACGGGCGTGCAAAGACCCAGCATCTGACACTCAGCCTCGGCGTGTTGATGGCGTTAGTCACGGTGAGGAGCTGATTTAAACAGACGTGACGGCAGAGAACTCGCAGCGTTTCTCTGTGGCTTTGACTCACTCACAGCAGATTCTTCCAGCAGCAGTCAGACGCTCGCCTGCGGTTTGGACTGAGCTGCTCTGAAGTGGAAAGAATGCTGATTCATGTCCTGGTGTTTGTGAAGGAGTTTATCTCATCAGCTGACAGCGTTTCATGTCTTCTTTTAAACACAGGAAGTGGCTGCAGACGCATGAGCTCAGCGTTTGATTGTTTTGTGACACAGGGGGCGGAGTTACCGCCCATGATAAGAAATCTTTTCTTTTAAATTTTTTTGTGCAGACTTTTTCTTTTCATAGAATTTAGAGAGAAGCGCAAAAAAAAAAAAAAAAAAAAAAAAAAAAGCAGCTGAAAGCGCAGACGTGGGGTATTTCTAATGGTTCTGTTCTGGTTCGCAAATCTTAATCTGGAAAATTCAAAGCATTTCAGTCCCAAAAAATGACCAAAAAAAAGTTGGTTCCTGTTTAAAACCATAAAATATCAGGACCTGAAGTGGGAATGGTGATGACATCATAAGTGGGCGTGTCTTATTCTAAAAAAACTTCCACTGCTACTTTTTTTTTTTTTTTTTTTTGAAAGTCCACTGTTTTTTCAGTTGATGGTTCCACTACAAATAGGTGAAAATGCAGGTTGGTTCACTAAATACACCATGGTTCCATGGAACAGAACCTATTCCAGAACTAGAACTTCTTGGTGGAAAAGCACCAACTCATGACCTCATTTGACCTGCAGACCAAGTGGAAATAGAGATGTTACATTTTTGTAAAATTATGTGATGCACAAAGTCCTATTTTATGCCAATATACAGTATAACAGCAGTTACAGTTTATGTTACAGTCAAACTTTTGTCTTTTTTGACATAAAAGAAATGGAAAAAAACTGCAGAATCAGCATTCTACACTGAAGTTTCCTGAGAGTGTTTGTTGGCCAATCAGAAGCAGTTACTAGGTGGAATACTTTGTCCAGCCATTCACCTGTTTTTGTGTGCGTTTATGTGGAGACGCCATAGACACACAACAGCAAACAGAACTTTATTCAAGCCGGAGAGGAAAAATAGAGATACGATAAAAAAAATGAACAGCTGAAGTGATTGTAGACAGGAAGTCATCAGAGAACGACAAAGATAGACTTCCTGTCCAAAAAAAGAGACAAAAACCAGCTGGAAATAAACAAGAAGAAGAAGAAGAAGAATGGAACAACATGCTGAGAACATACAAACACACGCTAACCTGAACACATGTTCATCTGAACATGTGTTAGCTAAGACTGATGTGTTTCCACCTTTAACAGCATCTGTTTGATTAGATCATCAAAGGTGGAGTTTACTTAACGTCAGTCATCCTCAAAGTCCAGACTCTGGTCTGGATCCAGACCAAACCACAACTGTGTCCAGACTCTGAGCAAATTCTACTTTTCATATGTATTACTGGTATTATCTGAGAGACATTACTGTGACGCAACAAGACAAAATTCTCAGCTTTCTCCACTGTGGAGAAAGCATAACTGAATACCCGACTGTTCACCAGATATACACTAGATTCACTAGATATACACTAGATATGCACCTTACTAACTAACGGTAACTGTTCTGACTTATGTACTGTGACGGGTGGGGTTTGGACCCAAATGCAGCACACAGTACAACTTTGACAAGTTAAGTTCTTTAATGGAGTTCTCAGTCCAACACAGAAGCAGGCAGAACAACAGGCAGGACAAAGCGCCTACACAGAAACTGACAGACGGGGAACCCAGTCGCAGGAACCAGAATCGGAGTCGGGGACAGAAGGCAGAGGTGGTTTCTAGGGAAAACGACAAGCAGGATTGTCCAAGACAGGCCAAGTCGGTAACAGAATGTCAGTCCACAAATAAACGCTCGAATGTCTCGCATCGGGGATGGCAAAGAACAATCTGGCAAAGGGTGAGTGTGAGACTGGG
>VXCM01003663.1:23117-53073 GCA_014773175.1 Lucifuga dentata | reverse complement strand
TTTTTTTTTTTTTCCAGCTCTTTTCAAAGTAAAAGTAGCATCTGTCAGCTGCTGCAGTTTCTGAGCAGCAACATGTGAGGCAGCATCAGGAGGCGTGTTATGATGTGAGTGGAGAAAAAAAAAAGCCCAAAGCCCGGCCGATTTGTAAATTGCCTCGGGGCCTGATGGCTCCCGAGGCCTGTGCAGGGCTCTATGACACGCACATATATACACACAGACACACAAATACACAACACACACTTACTTACAGACACATAAACACACATGCAATCACACACCCACACTCACTCACTTACACTCACAGACACACACAAATATACACATAAATACACAAACACTCACTCACATACACACGCACACTCACACACACCTAGACACACATACACACACACACACAATCACACATACACACTCACTCACTTACACAGTAATACTAGTAACGCACATGCACGTACACATGCATACACACACAAACACGCACGCACACACAAATGTGCTCACTCACATACTCACACAACATGCCTAACATAACAGAGCCTCTCATGGCATAAATCACAGTCTCTTTGCTGAAGGGTGCCACACACACACACACACACACACACACACACACACACACACACACACACATACACAGATCACAGCAGTAACTAAACACTGTGCTGGAATTTCCAGTGTTCTTCATATGTGGAAATAAACACAACTAAATGACGCCCATACAGCACATACATGTACATACACACATGTTACAAACTGATACCTGACTGCTGTTGACAGAAAGAAAGAAAGTGATTATTATCAAGAGAAACCAAAGTTACCAAGCCTGTGTGTGAGACAGACAGACAGAAACAGAAAGACAGAGAGAGAGAGACAGACAGACAGACAGACAGACACAGAGACAGACAGACAGACACAGAGACAGACAGACACAGAGAGACAGACAGACACAGAGACAGACAGACAGACACAGACAGACAGAGAGACAGACAGACAGACACAGACAGACAGACACAGAGACAGACAGACACAGACAGACACAGACAGACAGACAGACAGACAGAGACAGACAGACAGAGAGAGNGAGACAGACAGACACAGACAGACACAGACAGACAGACAGACAGACAGAGACAGACAGACAGAGAGAGAGACAGACAGAAACAGACACAGAGAGAGAGAGAGACAGAGACAGACATATAGACAGATAGACAGACACAGACAGACAGACTGACTGACTGACACATAGACAGACAGAGAGACAGACAGAGAGATCTCTCTTTTTACAAACAAAGGCAGCATTCTGAGTTGGCTCATGTTTGGTTCTTGGCTGTCACCTTCCATTAAATATCCTGTCTGTTTCTAGCTCACATCAAGGTTAATAGAGTTAATAGTGTTCATAGGGTTAATAGTGTTAATAGAGTTCATAGTATTAATAGAGTTAATAGTGTTAATAGAGTTCATAGTATTAATAGAGTTAATAATGTTAATAGTATTAATAGAGTTAATAGAGTTAACAGTGTTAATAGCGTTAATAGTGTTAATAATGTAAACAGTTAATNATTAATAGAGTTAATAGAGTTAACAGTGTTAATAGCGTTAATAGTGTTAATAATGTAAACAGTTAATAGTGCTAATTGAGTTAATAGTCTTAATAGTGTCAGTAGTGCTAATAGAGTTAATAGACTTAATAGTAGTGTTAATAGAGTTAATAGTGTTAATAGCATTAATAACGTTAATAGAGTTAATTGTGTTAATAGAGTTAATTTTTGTGAGTTGTGAATTTTGTGAATTTTAATTTTGTGAGTTAGTGTTAATAGAGTTAGTAATATTAGAGTTAAGTGTTAATTGAGTTAATAGTGCTAATAGAGTTTATAGTCTTAATAGTGTTAATAGTGCTAATAGAGTTAATAGTGTTAATAGAGTTAATAGTTGGTAGTGTTAATAGTGTTAATAGTGTTAGTAGAGTTAATAGTGTTAATAGTGTTAATAGAGTTAATAGTGTTAGTAGAGTTAATAGTGTTAATAGAGTTAAAAGTGTTAATAGAGTTAATAGAGTTAATACAGTTAAAAGTGATAATAGTGTCTGAGCTGAAAGTCAGGTGTGGTGCACACAGTGTTCTTTAAGGTAGACTTCATACCCAGCAGAACTTAAACACTATCTCAGGCTGTTTGGTTGGATCTTTGTCCCTCCTGCTGAACTTATTCAAATATCACATGACTGGCTGTGTCGTCTCTGATTGGTCAGCAGGTGGAGCTCCACTTCTGTTTTGGTTCTTACTCCGTCTGTTGTTAGAGCAACACATTCAATATGTTTACATGCTTACTATACTGCCATTATTTATCTGTACTGTGATTAAAGTAGCATGGCGACGATTTTGCATGTTTAAGCCCAATAAATACAGGTTACATCAGCGGCAAACAAGTTCCAAAACATAAAACCATATTTTAGCTTTCCTGCTAATCTTTCAAAATAAAATGCTCAGGTGATAAATTCAATGCTTTGCCTGTATGCCTGTAGAATGTAGAAGAGATGGTTGTTTTAGTTTCTCTGTAAAAGCCATCTTCTCCTGGGACTATATTTCCTGGCGGAGGCATACATTTTCCTCTGTGCAACTCTGTTAGATCAGTTAAATAAAGTTACTTCAACAGAAAAACCTAACGGACATCATGTTTGCTGTGATGGATTGTTTATCTCAAGCATGTTTCAAGTCTCTTCAAGTTGACTTTTATGTTGTACTGGAATGAACTTAAACCAATGGCAGTCTGGAAGGTAGGAAAAACAATTCTAAATTTTAATGCGCCAGTAGTTTGTTTTGGAAAATGGTTGTCAGTAACGTAACATCTATGTGTAATAGGTTCAAATATAAAAAATCGTTGGTATTGTCCTTTAAGGCAATAATGCAAGTAGACGTATACATGGACAGAATTAATTCTCCAAATATACACGTTGTGTTTAGCAATCGTGGTATGAAGAGAGTCACCGAGAAGAAACACGTGTGGCGTCTTACTGATTATAACATTTAAATGCCTGAAGAAATCAATTTATAATCATGTAATCTGGATCTGTTACTCAGAGTAAGATTACTCTAATTTATGATGGTCTTACAATGTTTGAAATGAAAAAAAATTTCTTAATCTGAGTATAACTGAAGTTTTAATATGCATGTAAATGTACATATGGAAGCACCCAGTACGTCCATGCACATTTTTATCTAGACTGCGATTAAAGTAAAATGTGGAGGAATTACAGTGAATTAGTGAACATACATGACTTGGACATTAAAGGACCATACCAACCATTTTGCACGTTTGAGCCTAAATATTCAATTTTCATACATGTAACGTTACAATCATTTTCCAAAGCATACTCCTGGAATGGTGAATTAAAAATGTTTTTCCTACCTTCCAGACCTCCATTCGTTTCACTTCATTCTGGTATGCTATTAAAATCAACTTGTTGATACTTGAAACGTTCTGGGATAGGTAATCAATCATCACCAACAAGACGTGTATTCAGGTGTTTTTTTTAGAAGTTACATAATTTTAGCATTTAAGTGGAATAAACAGTGAGAATGTATGCCTCCACCGGGGAATATAGTCCCAAAAGAAGACCTGTGTTTATGGAAAAATTTAAAGGACCATGACTTCATAAGGCTGTGTAACTATTAGCAGGAGAAACATGGATTTTTAAGGTGGGTGTATCACTTGAATATTTGATTTTGAAAGATTAAGAGATTTTGCAAAATATCAGGAAAACTGAAATACAGTTTTATCCTTTGGGAAATAACGTTACATGTTACGTGTATGACAATTGAGTATATTAGGCTCAAACATGCAAAATGGGTGGTATGGTCCTTTAATTGACTTACATGAAGACGTAGACCAGGTGAGGAAAAACACCTGCAGAGTGTTTATGCTGATTGTAAGCCGAGTCGGTCACATCATGTAGGTCTGTTACTTTGAGTGCTGTGAATTCATGCTGCTTTCAGTCTGATTATGATGTTTATATGATGTTTGAAAAAGATATTTATTGCCTCATTTGGAGTATAATCGCTGTTGTAACGTGCATATAAACATACTGAGTCACTCTCGGTGGTGCTGTGACTGTGTGAGAAGAGGAAGGAGTTAGCAACAGAAATCAGGCCATCACTCTCCTGCCTTTGTTCAGGGAGACACGGTGTTTTTCAGTTAAAGTAAACCTCAGCAGAGCAGTGAAAAGGTCACAGCGATTTCCAGGCCGCTCCGCTAGCAGACGTATTCCACAACCCAGGACCACCCTGCTCGCTGCCAAACAGCCAGCAGTCCATGCTGAGTGAAACATGCCTTTTTTAAGCCCTCACTTTGACCTCAAAGTTCACCAGCTTTCCAAAAATAAAAACTTTTGAAACACAGAATCAGACCAACATCCTAGACAGCATTACAATCACAGAATGGCACAATCACAATTAAGGGTGGGCTTGGGTGATACGCAAGATAGCGATATTTAAGACAATATGAACAATTTAACACTGAACAATGTTGTCATGGTGATTTTAGAAATAAACAATACTGCAAACTGTAACAACATGAGTAAAAATGAAGAAGTAAAAGTAGAAACAGCAGAGTTTTTCCCCTTCAAAGTAGAAATAACTAAATCCTGTAATATTTTAGTTTGCAAACACTAACTCAAATTAGCTTTAGCTGCTCGTCTTCAGTCGTTATAAAACATAAATAAAATGACTGATGATGTCATCAGATCTGATCTTTAGCAGGTTATGATTTTCCCTCCAGAGCTAAATAGCCTCTATGATGCTAAACTTAAATACGCTCTGAAGTCCAAATCCACCACAAGACAAGAACTCACCTGAAGTTAGCATAGCGGCTAAGCTAACGCTTTTCATATCACAGCTGACAAAAGCACCAATTTGATCATTTCACACCACCATTAGCTTGTACTGTCACAGGAAGTACAGCTAGCTAACGCTCCACCTATGACTAAGTCAGCATCACTTCCTGTTTGTTTTGCATCAAATCAGCTGATTGGCTCTCCTCCTCATGTGACATGTGACTTTCTTAGTATTCACCAGGTGTTTCTGCTTCAGGTGGAGAAACTAATTTATTGTGTTTCCACCTTTAGCTGTCAGCTTGAAGCTGAACCATGTCAAACAACAGAGGAAATAATTCATCAGGCGGTGACCTGCTACATTCAGACATGCTGGTTTAGTTTCTTCTTCATGTGCATGATGTGAAAATGTATCAACACATCACGCTGCAATAGCATTAACATCATGATATGACAAGTTTCATCATATAAAAAATTAGCATCATCATGAACAATAATTGGCACAGCTCTAATTGTAATCCATTTTTCAGACATGTCATTTCACATAAATTCTAAAAGTATTTCCCTCATATTCTTTGGATCATGCGGAAGTGTTTTCGCTCATAAGACCATAAATGCTGTTATGGATTTTCTGCTGTATTTGATCTTTGAGAAAACCTTTTAGCTGCGTCTAAATTTTTATAAACTTCAAATGAAATTTAATATATTTCAATTGTGTGTATATAAACTTTGAAAAAATAGAAAATCAGCTTCAAAATACCATAAATGTGTGAAAAAAAAATGCTTTGTTTTTTCAAAACTCCTGTATGTCTGTGTCTGTGCAAGAGTCCCAGCTTCACTATCCCGGACGAGCCCCCATAGTGCTAGCTATTCTGTTATTAAAATTCTGATCGTAGTGCTAGCTATTCTGCTCAGTTTAGACTATAGTAATCTGTGTGTGTTAAACCTAAAACAGTAATGTGTATATATGTAAATAGCACTAACATGGTAGCAGTTTAGGATGAGAAGCCTATTTTCTTTTGTGCACGTTGTTTTCTCTTGTTTTGGATTCGGAGATCAGGTTATACCTGTGTATTTAAGTTTCCTTTTTATTTTGGTTTAGGGAAGTTTTAGGGACATTTAGATGATTTTTGGTTTGTTATGTTTGGCATTGGTCACCCTGAGTTAAATAATTGTTTTGTGTTACGGCCTTCCTTGGGAATGGGGTCGTGTCTGGAATCTCATCTTTTGTGTTACGGCCTGGTTCCCCTAGACCAGGTCGTAACAATGCGCGCTAAAATTCCAGATGAGTGCATTTGTGTAATCAGACTTGGATCCATATTGGATGCCAAAATTTTGTACTGCATAACTGCCTTGACCAACTGTCAACAGTATGGTATTTTTACCCTGGATAAAGTATTTCAAATACAAAATTACCAGAGACCAGCAGCAGGCTTTTTAGCTGACAATGTGAGATCTATGTGTGATGAAACCAGCTGTTAACTGTGGCGTTATTTTCCTGCCATACTTCGAGAGCATCATTTATCAGTTTGAGAGCATGATTTCCCCCTTAAACGCTGCTTTCACACGAGCCACAAAAATGTGACTGTGCTGAAGCCAAAACTAAAGTTTCTCCTGAGTGTGTTCAGACTGATTAGCGAGGACTTCATCCAGACTTCCAGCTCTGGTAAGTCTGTGGTTTCACTCAGCATACAGGTTTTTTTTTTTTTTTTNGGTTTTTTTTTTTTTTTTGTGTAGTCAGGCTCAGTCTGTTTGTTTTGGAGATTAAGACTTTAGTCATGTCTGGTACCCATTCAGCAGATTGGAATGAGACTAAACCCAACGCAAACATGACGTACACATGATCTGAGGAAAGAGCAGCGTTAGCAAACACGCTCAGATTAGCCGCATCCCTCCCTTTAAACACGCAGCATACAGTCCTCATGCAACCTGACTGCCACAGATTATTCTAAGAATTTAAAGTTTGGGGATGCATTATTTAATATTTATGTTATGGTTATGCAAAATACTGAATTCTGATTGGCTAGAAGTTTTGCATTATTTTCTGATCACTGCACAGTTCAGACCTGCAAAAAGTCATCATTGCTTTGAGCTCGATACAACAAGCTGCAAGTTTCATCCCATATAGGATAAAAGACCATTTATTCTGAGCCAAAACAAGCAGTGTCAACGTTACATTTAAGAAAATATAAACCCAAAATATAAATGTATATTTTTATTGCTGGTAAGTCACCATGGTATAAGGTGGTCAGCAGATAGTGGCCTGTGGGCCAAAACTGGCCCTTCACCAAAATCATTTGGCCCTTGACAACATCTGAAATGTTGCTTTTTGCAGGCTAAATATATTGCAGACATAAAAATATAAATATAAAAGTTATGTAATCCTCAAAGAAAATGAACTTTTATCATCATCTGTTAATCAGCATCACCATGAGGAAAGAGACATGAGAACTGATGCTGGGTAAAAAGTTATGGTTTGTGCTCTGAAAGCCGATTGGCTTGGTGATTGACTGCATTGATAAGGAAGTGAGTATATATAATCAGGTGAGCATCGATAACGAGCTGAGATCAATAATGAGGTCAGTATCGATAACGAGGTATTGATAATGATAACGAGGTGAGTATTGATAACGAGGTGAGTATCGATAATGAGATGAGTACTGATAATGAGATGAGTATCAATAACGAGGTGAGTATTGATAACGAGGTGAGGGTTTCCACAGCCGTAACAGAGTCTGCTCAGTGGGACTGTCAGAAGATTGGAAGATTGCATGCAAAAACAAAAGGCCTAACAAATCGATTCTAGATAACCTTAGATCCTTCCACAAAACAGTAAATAAATTGAATATATTCATTTAATTAAAGCTAATTTTAAAACAGTTAGAGCTTGTATTTCCTTTATATTCCATGTATTTTGGCAATGACATTAGTGTTGTGTTTTACTACCAGTTTAATTAGTGTCAAAGAAAAGTTTATGGAAGCAAGTCAGTTTCTAATGTTTTGACTGTTTTCACACCTGCATGGTTTGACTTAGTTCAGTTGAACTACAGTTTTTTTTTCCTGTTGCTACGGTTCATTTGTGCAGATCTGAACACGGCAATCACACACAAACCAAAGCAATCATACAGAGACGTTTAGAAGAGGACGTTGTCTGTCCGGTTCAAAACAACTCTGGAGCTTTTTATTTGTGGTCTGAACACGATCCACACGTCTTCTGAACCAAATTCAGATTGATGTATTGATTGATTAGCCACAGAGATGTAGTGTGTGTGTGTGTGTGTGTGTGTGTGTGTGTGTGTGTGTGTGTGTGTGGTTCACGTTAAGTAAACTCCACCTTTGATGATCAAATCAAATGGATGCTGTTAAAGGTGGAAACACATCAATCTTAGCTAACCGTGTACTTGTATGTTGTCAGCATGTTGCTCCATTCTCCTGTTCAGTGTGTGAAGGCAGCACGTCTTCTTCACATCATGTGAAGCAGCATGTGGTTTTCCACACGTTGTCTCTACATCAGATTCAGCTTCTGCTGTCATAGTTTTCTTCTTCATGGATCAAATGATGCTATGACTAGGAAAGGATCCACATTCATCTTTGTTACTCTGATTTACTTTGTCACCATAGAAACTACTTCTTTCTCCACCCCCAGACGTTTCTGACCAATGAGCAGAGAGAGTGTTGTCACATGAGTTTTGCTGATATATTTTGGTTTGATTGGATGTTTTACTGAATGGAGCTGAACCAAACCAACAATTTAGTCCCTGATTCAGACCAGAGCAAATGATCTGCAGATCTGAAAACACCATTAGAAGTTGTGTAAATGTACAATGTGGAGTTTATGTTCTGGGACACTGGAGGGTTTCTGATGGGGGTTGATTCTGTTTCTGTCTGCAGAAACAGGAAGTCATTTTCTAACAGGCGCCATCAGGCTTTACAAATCATCCACTGTGAACCTGGCCAGGAAGGAACACGTGTTCATCTGTGGATTATTTATGGATTGGATATGTTTATGGATTATTTGTGGACATACTTGTGTGTGTGTGTGTGTGTGTGTGTGTGTGTGTGTGTGTGTGTACACTGTATATATAATATATATATGTACACTACAGGCCAGAAGTTTGAGGCCACCCCCCAGATTTTTAAAACAATCATCAATACAGTGTTTGTTTTACAATTTATTGCACAGGAAATGATAAAAATACATAAAATAAATGTAAGTAATCAGTTTTCAAGAAGAATTTATATTTTTTATGAATTCAGTATCAAATGCACACATTTCTTACTTTCAGAGCTCGTCAGTTTTGTACTAAACTTTTCTTTTTTCTGTCGTTTTTCATATTGTACGCATTTTGTAAACTTTACTTCATTCTTGTTTAGATCATTTGTACCTAAATGATTGGTTGGGTTTTGTTTTTTCAGATCCCGTGAAAATGGTTTTTGCCAGCCGTATCGAGGCTTCGCCTGCGCTCGCTTCATCGGCAATCAGAGCATCTATGTTGAGTCTCTGCAGATGCAGGGTGAGAGCGAAAACCGCATCACAGGTAAGAAAAACAAATGCGATCTTATCTGACAAATCATACCATTTTCCCAAAATAGTGTAATCTTCCACTCCTTATGTTCCTTAGATTTCCCAATTATAGCTATCCATGTATGTAATGAAATGGATCCACCAGAGATTCCTGCCAGCGTAGCATGCTTGATTAAACAGACTGATTTGAGAACTGGGTTTGGCTTTCTGGACATATCAGTTCAGATCCTCCCAAAAAGGTTGAGATTACTTTGGGTCTATTGATACCTACACATCTGAGCGAACAGAGATATCGTGGGGTTCCTCAAGGGTCAATTCTCAGGCCTCTTCTGCTCAATCTCTAACATTTAATGCTAATATTTGCACAAATTATGAGAAACAACAGACATAACTTCACAGATGACAACCAAATATATATACTGTACAGCCGTATCAATGAGTGACTACAGCCACATTAGCTGCAGGTCCAAGGACAAATATTTCTTCAACACTATTGAAATCATTATGATTACAGATTCTAACTTAACCGTTTACATGGTGCTAAATAAAGTTATCTCATTCATCAGAATACAACTTTTCTGACATGTGCAAAGTGGTTCCTCCCACTGTGAAGCATCTAATCTGTCGGAAATACAGGAGGAGAAGAAGAAGAAGAAGAAGAAGGTTTTTTCTTCTAACATTGAGAAAATTAAATTCATTCATTCATTCCCCCTGTTAATACAGTTTTCAGATGGACCCACATCGTGTCCTGGGAACAGGATTTGTGTTTCTGCTGTTCTTTCTAATTAAGCAGCATCTCAACACAACATCAGGTAATAGGGCAAACATGCTCAGAAAGAGTAGATTTATTCCAACCAGAGAGAAACTGTCAGATTAAGCATTTACATGGTTATTAGGTGCTAATATTTTCCTATTGGATAGATTATGAAAGGTTTAAACTGCTCCTATCAACCTGATTGAAAATTCCTTCTGATCGGCCCGGATCGAGCCAGTCTCTTGAAGCGGTTGAAGGTTGAAGTGGTTACATGAGGTGTTTTTATTCTGATTATTATTGGAATAGTAGGGTCCAGTAAACACAGCTATAATCTCTCAACGTGCACTGAGCAAATCAATCATTTCATTTGCCAAAATTTTCTCACTGACAACTACAGCCAGGTCAGAAATCTGTGTAGTAATGAACTAAACAGTCACATCACAACAAGGACAAAAACAGCCGACCATCATCTTCATCGTCAAAATGAAGGATTCATGTCCAGGCAGAAGCTCATTCATGTCTTTATTTTCAGCAGGCTGGATGAATGTAATGATGCTTTTACAGGCTCCTAAACAAGCGATCAGACAGCTTCAGCTCATCCAAAACACTGCTGCTAGAGTTGTAATCAGACCATAAACAGACAACACGTCACTAAAGACCTCTGCTCTGCTTCAGAGTTTAAAATACAAAGCAATAAAAAACATCTCAGATCTGCTTCCTCCAGACCTTTCAGATCGTCTGGCTCTGATCTGCTTCCTGTTCCTCAGCTCAGAACTAAGCACGGAGACGTTATTTAGTCAGATCAATGTGTTAACGAGCTGCTTCATGTTAATGAGTCATGATTTATCCTGATTCATCTGCTGTTCAAGAGAAACTGACACGTTTATGGTAAATCAGCAAAGTAAATATGAGTTCTGTTTTAGAGCTCCATGTTGAAGAGATCGACACTAAGATGTGTGGCCATCGATGTGTGTGCATGTGTGTGTGTGTGATGGAGACAGAGCAGCAAATGAGTTTGATATAGGCTGGATTTACACTACAAGTCTTGATGCCCAATTCAGATTTTCTGCCTGTATCTGATTTTTTGTTCAGTGTATTTACATTTTCTTTTTTAAGCAGCTCATATCTGATACCTGTATTTACACACTTTGACCTTTGACCTGTAGCAGCAGGATGCAGCTGCACATGCGCATATTTCTGAGACAGATTAAACAAAACGCTTCAGTGGATGAGAGAAATGTTTAAAAATATAATCAGCAGGTTAAAACTTTCACATGCAGAGAGAAACATCTGATATGTTGTGTGAGCGTTTATCTCTCCATCAGGACACGTAGTTTCATCAGGCGATCACGGAGGAGAAGTGGGTGGAGTATTACTGTAACGGCAACTGTCACACTAACACGTCTACTTGACATAAACACACATCAGCATGTCTGATATATGTAGCATGTCCTCCATTTCTGTTTACAGAGAGCGTCATCATATTGATGCTGACATCATCATATGCAGATAAAGCAGAACATTATGTAGGAGTCAGAATGGGAAGAAATTCTGATCTGTGGATTTAGACAGCAGCAGCATTGGTGGATATCTGATATGTATCTGATTTATTTCCACACACTGAAGTGGCCCAAATCAGATCTGAGAATATCTGATTTACATCTTTAGGAAACATATCCGATACATGTCACATGCGCAAAAAATCGGAATCAGGTCGTATGTGTGTGGTTGTGTAAATCCAGCCTTAGTGTCACTAGAATGTGTGTGAGATCAGAT
Source organism: Lucifuga dentata (assembly GCA_014773175.1). Lineage (NCBI taxonomy): Eukaryota > Metazoa > Chordata > Actinopteri > Ophidiiformes > Bythitidae > Lucifuga > Lucifuga dentata. Next base: position 41,199 of record VXCM01003663.1, on the reverse strand, counting down.
GAAAACTCATCATTTTAATAAAGTGATCAGCTGAGCGTTTTTGTCTAGAAATTTATTGATCACTAACATGTGAGACAAATACAGTTTAAAGCCTCAACATAATTCATGCTGATTAAATTTACCCTCAGACAGAAACTCAGTACTGTAGTAACGCCTCTTTAAAGGTAAAAGATAAAAGATGCTGATAACAGATGTTTCTGAATGAAGGAATGTGGTAACATGATGATATTTGCCGTTATCGACACATAAATCTGGCACTGCGTTTAATGAATCTTGAACTCTGTTTCCATCTGTTCCATCTGTTTCCTTCTCTTAGCCGCCTTCACGATGATCGGAACCTCCACCCACCTGTCAGAGCAGTGCTCCAAGTTTGCCATCCCGTCCTTCTGCTACTACGTCTTCCCTCTGTGTGACGAGAGCGCTCGAGCTCCTCGCCGGCGTCAGCTCTGCCGGGACGAATGCGAGGCTCTGGAGAACGACCTGTGCCACGCCGAGTACACCGTCGCCCGGTCCAACCCCATGATCCTCATGCAGCTCCAGCTGCCCAGCTGCCACCTGCTGCCGCCGCCCGGCTCGCCCGAAGCCGCTTCCTGCATGAGGATAGGAGTGCCGGCGGAAAAGCTGGGTCCATGTAGGTGGATGCTTAAAAACACGCAGACATGAATACATGCACGCACATAGATGGACCTGATCATATATGCACAGAGACGGAAAGTAACTAAATACATTTACTTATGGCCAGTTTTGAGGTCGTGGGTATTTGCTGGGGTGGAAAGAGTAATAAAATATTTTACTCAAGTAAAAGTACTGTTACTTTGACAAAGTTTTACTCAAGTAAAAGTACTAGTGTAAAAATTTACTTAAATAAAAGTAAAAAGTATTTTGTTTTAAATGTACTCTGAGTAGAAAGTACTGAGTTACATTTTATATGTTACCAAAAAATGCAAAAATACATGCATTTTAAAAAGTTTTGCTGCAGTGCTCTCCAAAGAAAGAAGAAAGACTTAACATTGACTTTGCTACGTTTTTTAAACGTGCTACCCCGTTCAGCATTATTACTCTACATTTAGGAGGAAAAAAGAATTGCAGTCAATTTAACCATTATAATATTTGACTAACGAGACAAACATTTAATAAAAATTCCACACTGAAGCTGCCCATCCTACACATGCTAATGCTAAGGTCAATTAACACATGCTAATGCTAAGGTCAATTAACACATGCTCACGCTAAGGTCAATTAACACATGTTAATACTAAGGACAGTTAACACATGCTAACGCTAGAGACAATTAACATAATAGCTAACCTAAATCAACATTAATGTGTGCATTTTTTAGTAGCTAGCAAAACTGCAACACAGAAAAAAGAGAAAGAATATTATTTTGGACATAGATATCAACAAAGCTAATGACTAGTATGAACAATTAACAGGATAAAGTTAGCTAACTTACCTCTGCATGCAGGTTTGTGGCTAGTATGAATAATTAACAGGATAAAGTTAGCTAACTTACCTCTGCATACAGGTTTGATGCTAAGTTCTGATAAGCCGCTAACTCCACATTTTTCAGCAAGCAAAGTTAGCACTGCATGCTGTAGCTGTGTGCTTTTTTGTTTAGAAAGCTAAACCGGTCCCTTAAATGTGGCCAGGGATTGTTTTCTTCTAATTCATCAGTTTTCTGGTCCTCAGAGCATGTTCTCTCCATCGTTAGCATCATGTCTGTGGCTTTGATTGCAGCCGCTGCAGTTCCTCCACGCTTTTTTACGTCTCTGTCACCAATAAAGAGTGGGCCATAATTTATGAAAGTTGAATAACTTCCATGGTGTTTGTAAAGCATCTTGCTTCATTTTGATAACTTTACATTCATAAAATATAAACATTAAGAAAAAAGAATACATCTTACTGATGGGTCTCTAAATTCTGTATGTTATGACTCACACTTCAAGAAAAATACTGATTCCTGTATTAAAATGTACTCACGTAATTATCCTGAAAGTAAAACTTTTTTCTCAGTTCTTTAGCTGCTGTCCGTCCTACATTCAAAACGATGGCAGCCGTTTCTATAAAAGCCTGACATGACTATGTTTGGATTATATCAGAGATGTGATGGTGAAATCAGTTGAAATTAATCTTTACTAATTGCTGTGCAGGAATTATTTACACAAAATGTCTCGTACTTGACTGTGTGAGCTCACAGTCATCTGTCTCCCATTAAACTGGTGTGGGGTCAAAGGTCNTCTCGTACTTGACTGTGTGAGCTCACAGTCATCTGTCTCCCATTAAACTGGTGTGGGGTCAAAGGTCAAAAGGTCACAACCATCCAGTGCCAAACAGCTTAAGAAGGTTCTTCAGGAGAAATGAGCTAAAATTTCCCAAGATTATCTGAAGAAACTCTTGAAACAAATGCTCCCAATATGTCAAGCTGTCATCAAAGATAAGGGCGGCCATTTTGACGAGGCTTCAATTTGATAATATTTCTAAAATAATTTAAAATTTAATGTCAAATAGTGTTCATTTATTTATTTGATGAATCTGGCTATCAAAGGGTGTATTTTATTTTATTTCTTTATGCTAAAAGTTTCCAGTGCTTGATATATATATATCTATATATATATGAATATTTATATATATTTATATATATTTATTTATTTATTGAAAAAAGGCAGCTTTCTAATGTTGTTCAACATGACCGTTTCTTCTGTGTCTTTTGCTGGTTTTACCTCTGAGCAGTGATAGAAGAAATACCAAAACCTTTTATTTGAGCAGCAGCAAAGTGGAGAAAATATTCCATTACCAGTAAAAGTCCAGCAGTAAAAGTANTTTTATTTGAGCAGCAGCAAAGTGGAGAAAATATTCCATTACCAGTAAAAGTCCAGCAGTAAAAGTATAAGTGGTAAACTGTCAGTCTGTTGGTGTATTTTCAGATTCCCCCACAGATCACAGCTGCTATAACGGCAGCGGTGCTGAATACCGCGGCACCGTCAGCGTGACCAGGTCAGGTCAGCGCTGCCAGCCGTGGAGCGCCCAGCACCCACACAGCCACCACCTCGCCCAGGAGCACGCCGAGCTCTGGGGAAGCCACAACTTCTGCCGTAACCCGGGAGGCCACATGCCGGGCCCCTGGTGCTTCACCATGGACCCCCAGGTCAGGGTGGACCTGTGCGACATCCAGCCCTGCAGTGAGTCCATCACTCATTTTGTTTGCTCTTCCTGTAACTGAAGGAAGAGTCACCTGACTCTGACAGGCAGCAGCCATGTTTGTACCTTTTCAGAATGGCCACAGTGGAAGGTGTGAAAACTGCAGTCATAAATCATGTGTCCAATCAACTTTTTATGACTCAGCATTAAACGACTTTAAAAAGTGGATGGAAGCGCTGCATTTTAAAGGACCATACCACCATTTTGCATGTTTGAGCCTAATATATTCAGTTTTCATACATGTAACGTTACTGACAATCATTTCCCAAAGGATAAAACCATATTTCAGCTTTCCTGATATTTTACAAAATCTCTTCATCTTTCAAAATCAAATATTCAAGTGATACACCCACCTTAAAAATCCATGTTTCTCCTGCTAATAGTTACACAGCCTTATGAAGTCACGGTCCTTTAAATTTTTCCATAAACACAGGTCTTCTTTTGGGACTATATTCCCCGGTGGAGGCATACATTCACTCCACGCTTTTTATTGAGCTTAAACACTAAAATTACATAACTTCTAAAAAAACCTGAATACACGTCTTGTTGGTGATGATGGATTACCTATCCCAAGAACGTTTACAGTATCAACAAGTTGATTTTAATAGCAGAATGAACTGAAACCAATGGAGGTCTGGAAGGTAGGAAAAACATTTTTAATTCACTGTTCCAGTAGTATGCTTTGGGAAATGATTGTCAGTAACGTTACATGTATGAAAACTGAATATATTAGGCTCAAACATGGAAAATGGTTGATATGGTCCCTTAAGTCATTTAAAGAGTTAAAGGACCATACCAGCAATTATTTAAAGTGACAGTTTAGAACATCATCAGATTTCATACTAATGAAATTAACCATGAGGGTTGATTAACATGACGGTGTGTTTTATGAATCGTTTACCTAACTTGCAAACAAGGAAATACCATAATAACAGCTTTTTCAAGGAGAACTCTCAGAGATGCCACTAAGCCATTTTTACATGAGGGAACATGGTTGCTTGATGCTTTTTGCTCTTTTGACAAACCCTTTTAGTGCTCTCCTGCTCCTTACTACAAGGAGCAGGAGAGCAGTGTGTGTGTGTGTGTGTGTGTGTGTGCAGTCTTTCATAATGCTTACAGCATAATCCTGCAAACTAATGACAGTTTATTGTAAAGTTTTGCCGTTTTCTCCAGATGTTCATTTCAGCTGGCGGTTGATGATGGCGTGTTAAGCGTTTGGCAGATTTCCAGAATCTGACCTTCGTCATCCTTCAGCTGCTGAGGTTTTGTTAAAAGAAGCAGATGAGCTGGTTATTGGGCTGCTGTGACTTAATGAAGTCACACAGACGTTCCACTTGATGTGACGTGTGTTGGTTTACGTCCTGCAGCCTGTCTGCTCCACTCACTGCAGAGCCAACAGGCTGTCAGCCAGATTTATGTCTGCTTAAAAATTAGCAACAAAACTCTGAAACACTATGAAATCCTGATGTGAAAATTAGCGGACTTGTTTGAAAATATCAGATAAGTAAAATGCAGCGAGGCAGACACCTGCAGTAGCTGCCATAAAACAGCTGATCCTGCTGAAGTTTCCTGTCCAACAAACAGAACCAACACGACTGATGAGACACGATGCACCTTTAGGTGTTTTGTTTTAGCTTTCGTCTTCTTTGCAGCTCAGGAGAAAATACACTACAGGCCAGAAGGCTGAGGCCACCCCAAGATTTAAAAAAAAAAAATCTTCAAACTTCTTACATCCAGTCAAAAGAGAAATGAAAGGTTTTGAGGATTCTGTTTGTTTTACAATTTATTGCACAGGAAATGACAAAAAATATATAAATTAAATGTAATTAGTTAGCTTTTAAGAAGAATTAGTCACCAGTAGCACGTTATGTAGCCACTTTGGCTACAGAAATGATTTTTCATGAAGGCATCAGTCTGTATTAGTGCAGCACTCCTGTTGTGTTAAACTCCCTGCCGATGTGTTTTAACATTCTATTCCTGCTGTCTGCCTTCTCCCACATCATTCTGGATTAATGTGCTGCACAGTCTGCTCATGCTGCTGCTCTGCATGTAAAACATGGGAGATCAATGATGCTGTGGGGGGGTTTGGAGGAGAGAGACCTGGAGACTTGGTCCAAGTTAAAGGAATGATGAAGAAAGAGAATTACCATTCCATCCTTCAAAAGACACGCAATTCCATCTGGTTTATGAATTATTGGTCAAAATTTCATTCTTTAGCAGGACAACGATCCAAAACATTCATCAAAATGATGCTAAAATTACATCCATTCAAAAGAGAAGCAAAAGGTTTTAGAATTCTGATTGGTCAGAGGAGGTTACTTTGACCAAACCAAAGTCTGAGCCTGAAATGACTTCAAAGTGCTTTGATGTGACTAATTCTTCTTGAAAACTAATTAGTTACATTTATTTTATGTATTTTTGTCATTTCCTGTGCAATAAATTGTAAAACAAACAGTGTATTGATGATTTTTTTTTTAATCTGGGGGTGGCCTCAGACTTCTGGCCTGTAGTGTGCGTTCTACATAAATGTAGAATGATGCATATTGATGCCACAAATAATTAGCGAAGAACAACTAAATGAGAAATGAAAGCAACACTGATACCTGCAAATACAGAGATTTAACTTATTTCCCATAGTTACTGAATTACATTGAAGTATTAATGTTGTTAAAGTAGATTATTAATGTTGCGTTGTCCAGTGAAGAATCTCTTTATGCTTTTCCATCTGCAGAGCCTCCAGAAAACCCCAAAAGGGAGATCCTGTTCATTCTGATTCCTGCAGTCGCCATCCCATTGGTCATCGCTTGCCTCTTCTTCCTGGTTTGCATGTGTCGCAACAAGAACAAGGCGTCGGCGGACACGCCCCCCCGCTCGCAGCTCAGCAGTTCGCCCAGCCCAGACATGGAGCTCTGTCTGCTCAATCAGCAGAAACATCAGGTACAAAACCAAAACGCTAAACCGCACCACCACTCAGGTACCCACGCTGTACTGCATTCACTCTGCTTTATACACAAAGACAATTAACCTCCACATGGGTGCAGTTCATCCATATAGGCATGTGACTTTATGAATTAAAGTGATAATCCATCTCACATCTCTCTTTTGGGTATGAAACTCTCAGCTCATAGACTTAGAAAGTGGGAGGAGTTTACAGTAATGTTGTAACAGTAAGCCTGTTATCTGCATCAGTTACCTTCAAAATAATATCTGCAGGTTTGGTTTTAACATTGGTAGGAGTATTTTTAGTTGCTGCTTTTCCTCCAGCCAGCTTGATCGTGTTTCCTGCAGGTAAAACAATAATGAGTTGGTGATGAAGGCAAATTAAGTCTCTGTAATGAACTTCCTCCACTGTGGCATTTTAACAATCGCCAGAGTTAGTAAAAGTTTAACAGGACATGATGTCCTGTTTTCTGTGATGAAGCATTTTATTACTGCAGGAAGGAAAAGTCAACAAGCTGAAAGCAGAGACAGAGCTGCACAATCTCAGCTTAGCTTTAAAGGACCATACCGTCGATCGTACGTTTGAGTCTAATATATTCAATTTTCATACGGTTAACATTACTGACAATCATTTCCAAAGCATACTACTGGAACAGTGAATTAAAAATGTTTTTCCTACCTTCCAGACCTCCATTGGTTTCAGTTCATTCTGCTATTAAAATCAACTTGTTGATACTGTAAACGTTCTTGGGATAGGTAATCCATCATCACCAACAAGACGTGTATTCAGGTTTTTTTAGAAGTTATGTAATTTTAGTGTTTAAGCTCAATAAAAAGCGTGGAGTGAATGTATGCCTCCACCGGAGAATATAGTCCCAAAAGAAGACCTGCATTTATGGAAAAAATTTAAAAGACCATGATTTCATAAGGCTGTGTAACTATTAGCAGGAGAAACATGGATTTTTAAGGTGGGTGTATCACTTGAATATTTGATTTTGAAAGATTAAGAGGTTTTATAAAATATCAGGAAAGATGAAATATGGTTTTATCCTTTGGGAAATGATTGTCAGCAACGTAACATGTATGAAAACTGAATACATTAGGCTCAAACATGCACGATCGCTGGTATGGTCCTTTAAAATGTTACATAGGATAAATGGCTCTGAAGTTGTATAGATTTATAAACAAAAAGTTCAATACTTCCCAACAGGATTACATAAATGTAAAATGGTCCTTGTAGCATGATGATGGGATGGTCGTTATCAAAGTAAAAAAGGTTCCAAGCCACAAGTGAAAGTATTTTAATTGTATGCAGGTTTCTATTCAAAGCATGACGTCACCTAGGTTTTATTGAAGGGCCGTACTTTCTTGATAGTCCCTATGGTGGATGCATTTCCTCTTTAAAACCTGTAGTGACAGCATATTCTTATTAAATACACACATGTAAATGATGAGAATATGTTAAATATTGTGTATTGTGTCAGCAGAGATAAGATGAGAGATTAGTGTTTAAAGTTTGTGCTCACCATTAATGGTTTTAAGTTGTGCATATGTGAGGGATGTCTAATGTAAAATTAACTTTACTCAATACAGATATTGCTTAGGATAATTCAGCAACACCTTGGCACTGACAGGAATAATGTCCTTATCCTTTATTCCTAAATCTGCACCTGTGCATTTCTGTCATTATTTGGTTGCAAACCAGAAATGGACGAGTTCTAAAGAAAAATTGAGGAGACGCCACCAATACTTATCGTCTTAAGAACATCTTTAATTAAAACAAACCGACACGTTTCAGCTCAAGGCCTTCCTCTGGGTTGTAAAAATAAATGTAAAAAGTACTTCACTCCTCTACAGCTTGCCTGTAGGTGAATTTGTGCCAGAACCTGTGATTTTCTGATGCAAAAGTGGGCAGGAATAATCTAGATTTCCTGGTTTCTCTCTGAAACTGTTACCACAACAGCAGCCAGTTGTTTCTTCATTGAACTATGGATGAATTTTATCAGATTTTTTATATTAAAACTGCATCTATCATAGTGGGGAGGTTATAGAATAAGAAGGGTTTTCTGACTGGGTCCAGTGATGACATAACCTTAAAAAAAAGACCTTTCCTGACTGTTCATCCATGTTCCTAACACCTTCAGTGGCTAAATATTCTGCTTCCATGTGGCGACTTTTCCCTCTATGAAGCCCAAATGTTAGATTACAAGTATATTTAGTCATATATATATATGCAAAAAGAGTTTGTAAAAGTGGATTTGGGGAGGAGTATAGCTTTAGGAATGTTGTATACTTACTGCTGATGAAATGGGAAAGTGACTGTTTGCTGTATGCTGCAGGCGAAGCTGCGTGAGATCAACATGTCAGCGGTTCGCTTTATGGAGGAGCTGGGAGAGGATCGTTTCGGGAAGGTTTACAAGGGCCACCTGNGGTTCGCTTTATGGAGGAGCTGGGAGAGGATCGTTTCGGGAAGGTTTACAAGGGCCACCTGTACGGCACCGCACCTGGCGAGCAGAGCCAGGTGGTGGCCATAAAGACGTTAAAGGACAAAGTTGACTCCGCTCTCTGTGAGGAATTTCGCCATGAAGCCATGATCCGGTTTCACCTCCAGCACCAAAACATTGTGTGCCTGCTGGGCGTGGTCACCAAAGAGCAGCCTATGAGCATGATATTTACCTACTCCAGCCTCGGGGACCTGCACGAGTTCCTGGTGATGCGCTCCCCCAATTCAGACGTGGGCAGCTCAGACGATGACAAGACAGTTAAATCCACGCTGGAGCAGGCCGACTTCCTTCACGTCATCACGCAGATCGCCTCTGGCATGGAGTACCTTTCCAGCCACCAGGTGGTCCACAAAGACCTGGCTGCTCGAAACATTCTGGTCTTTGACAAACTCAGCATCAAGATCCTGGAGATGGGCCTGTTCAGAGACGTCTACTCAGCCGATTACTACAACCTCATGGGCAACACCCCGTTCCCTATCCGCTGGATGTCTCCAGAAGCTATCATGTACGGGAAGCTGTCCAGCGACTCTGACATCTGGTCTTACGGCGTGGTCCTGTGGGAGATCTTCAGCTACGGTCTGCAGCCGTACTGCGGCTACTCCAACCAGGACGTAATTGAGATGGTGCGCGGCCACCAGCTTTTACCGTGTCCGGACGACTGCCCGGCCTGGATTTACACCCTCATGCTGGAGTGTTGGAGCGAATTCCCAACGAGAAGGCCACGCTTCAAAGACATCCACAGCCGTCTGCGCTCCTGGGAGAACATGTCCAACTACAACAGCTCCGCTCAGACATCTGGCACCAGCAACACCACCCAGACCAGCTCTTTAAGCACCAGCCCCGTCAGCAACATCAGCATGAGCACCGCCAATGCCTCACGCTATGCGAGCCCCAAGAAGAGCTCGCCCTTCCCCCAGCCGCAGTTCATGCCTATGAAGGGTCAGATGCATCGACCCATGGTTCCCCCGCAGCTTTACATCCCCGTCAACGGGTACCACCCCATGCCAGCCTACCCTTACCTGCAGAACTTCTACCCCATGCAGATCCCCATGCCCATGCCGCACCAGCAGATGCACCACCCACCACAGATAGTGACCAAAGCTGGATCTCACCACAGCGGCAGTGGATCCACGTCTACAGGCTATGTCACCACAGCGCCCTCCAACACGTCCTGCACGGAGCGAGCCGCTTTACTAAACGAGGACTCCAAGGCCAACGTGGAGGACGCGGCTGACAGGCCGTGCCAGGAAGGACCCGAGGTGCACGAGGACTCGTCTGTGCCTGAAACAGAGTTATTAGGTGACAGTGACCCGCCACAGACGAAGGATCTGGTGATACACGTATCAGATGCATGAGTGAATGATAGAACTGAAACATTGTGAGCTGCTTGTGAGACGCACCGAGCAGCCTGAATTGAAGGGAAACGGTGACTGAATGTTTCTGGGTTCTTCAGCTGATACTGATGCATTTGAACGCCGAGCGTGTCTCAGGTGTGTCAAATGTTCAACAAAATCAATCCTGCATTTCATTATGTTGCCATTCAGAAGCTGTGATGTTCTTCAGGACAAAACAGTTTCTCATCCACAGGAACTTCAGATTGCCTTGATTTTGAGGAAATTAAAGGACCATACCGCCCATCACAGCTACATCACAGTAGTGAAACAGGAAAATGAAGTGACGATGGTGTTAATGCCTGCACAGAGCCGCATGCAAAGCTGCTCATCAGCATATGAGATTTAAGTAGGGAGTGAGTCTGTTTAAAGGACCATACCACCCATTTTACATGTTTGAGCCTAACATATTCAGTTTTCATACATGTTACATTACTGACAATCATTTCCCAAAGGATAAAACTGTATTTCAGCTTTCCTGATATTTTGCAAAATCTCTTAATTTTTCAGAATCAAATATTCAAGTGATACACCCACCTTAAAAATCCATGTTTCTCCTGCTAATAGTTACACAGCCTTATGAAGTCACGGTCCTTTAAATTTTTCCATAAATGCAGGTCTTCTTTTGGGACTATATTCCCCGGTGGAGGCATACATTCACTCCACACTTTTTATTGAGCTTAAACACTAAAATTACATAACTTCTAAAAAAACCTGAATACACGTCTTGTTGGTGATGATGGATTACCTATCCCAAGAACGTTTACAGTATCAACAAGTTGATTTTAATAGCAGAATGAACGGAAACCAGTGGAGGTCTGGAAGGTAGGAAAAACATTTTTAATTCACCGTTCCAGTAGTATGCTTTGGGAAATGATTGTCAGTAACGTTATGTGTATGAAAATTAAATATATTAGGCTCAAACATGCAAAATGGTTGGTATGGTCCTTTAAACTTTGGCTTTGTGACAGATGGTGCAGAACAACAGAATATATGAAAAGCAGACATTTTGTAGAAGTACAAAGATTCCAAACAAACAGCATATGAATAACTTTTTAAATAGTTATGATGATATTTCATGAGATGTTTTTCACTCCATGTATGAACACAAACCAGAATATAATAATGGTTCCGCTGATCTTTTCAGAAGAATCACCAGTGTTGTACTCCATCATGACTTCCTTCTTTCCCGCTGGCTTCATTTCTCAGCATCGGCTTTGATAATCCACCTGTACAGATTTGTAATTTATGTAATTTGATCTGAAACTCTTTAACTTGTTTTTACTTCTTTTGTCGATGAAATTGGTAATTCTGGTGTTTTTATTACAATGTCACCAGATATTTGCTTTGTGTAAGCAGCTATAATGTGCTAACCGTATATTTTGTACATCTTTCTGCGGAGTATCCAATAAAGTGAAAAGAATACTGGTGTGTTTCCCTGTGAGAAGACATGATGAGGCGTTACGTCATGTCATCATTCCTCAGTAAGCATGTAGTGACTCTAATGTGCAGAACAGAATCAAGATACAAACACACGGAAAAACTCTCTGCTAGTTATGTCTGTCTGTCGCTAAACTAAATACGATTCCACACAGCAGGTATAAACAATGTCAGGACAGAAAAAAGATATATAACAAAATGTAACAGGAAAAAAAACTTATGCTAACATGTTCACAAATGCCTTCATTTCAGCAGAAGAGATAAACAGAAAAAGATGCAGAAGGTTCTGGAGAGAGAGAGAGACAGAGAAAGAGAAAGAGACAGAGAAACAGACACCGCGAGAGAAGGAAAGAGAGAGAGAGCTGGAGAGGGAGAAGATGGGAGAGAGGGAAAGAGAGACAGGAAGAGAAAGAAAGAAAGAGACAGAAACAGACAGGAACAGAGAAACAAAGAGAGACAGACAGAAAGACCGGAAGAGAGAGAGAGAGAGAGAGACAGACAGACAGGAAGAGAGACAAGAACAGGGACATGGAAATTATATATATATATATATATATATAAATATATATATATATACATACACACACACACCTATATAATGAGAGAGAGAGAGACGGTAAAGGTGAGAGTTGGGGGGCGCACACACATTTTGTGGGGCTCAAACCAAATACTTCCGGTGCTTTCAAAGCAAAACTGGAATATGTTTGTTTACGCTTTTCAGTGAGGAGAAATAAAAAAGAAAATGACGGAACTGAATGCGAATAATTTCTGTTTGATGTGACCAACCATTAAAATTTCACCAGTACTATTTAAACTCAGACTGAAGCATCGCCGCTTGTTTAGATGACGTCACTGTCAGTCACAGTCGCGGGCAGCGGCTCAGGCAGGGAATGTGGGGTGAAATCTGTCGATTTAAGCCCAGTTTTTTGTCTCTCAGGATGTCCTTTATGTAATGATTTTGCTGCAGTTTCTCAGCTCTGTGCGAGAACGTAGAAAGTTCACACACACGCACGCACGCACGCACGCACGCACGTACAAGTATGCAGCAGCAGCTCTCACACTAACTTCATATTAACTATGCAACAGTGCCCCCTATAGGCACTAGACTGTACACACACACACACACACATTCAGTGTTCCAGCAGCACACTTGGCATCAGGCTTTCCCACATGCAGCCTGAGGTGATGGTGAACCTACGTGCACTTTTAACCTGAGTGGCATATTTTTATTCCATTACATTTCAGAGTGTAATTATTTGTTATTCTCAGACTCAGATTTCACATTCAGCCTGATATAATGCTGATATTACATTACATAACAGACCAGTGAGAACAGCCGTCTCAGCTTGTTGGTACTATGATATTTGATCTAAAGAGTTTTACAGACTTTTATTAAATATAGAAAAGCAGGTAATCCATAACATGGTCTGATAAAAGTCTGACAGGGATCAGCTTTCACACTCAGTACTTTTACTTTTGATTCTTTGATACATTTTGCTTCTCATACTTGTTTAATTTTACCTAAATGCAGTTGTAATGTATTATTGTATATTAACTTTACCAGAAGTACTAATACTCTTCCATTTTTTTTACAAAAAAACCCCCACTTTTCTCTGAATTAATTTGAAAACATGAAAAGTGTGTGTTATTTTGTGAACATAAATGTGTGATTTACAAAAAAAAAAAAAAAAAAAAAACCCTCTAATTTTGATGGATTTTGGACTTTGCCAAAATGCTCATCCACAGCTTTTTGTCAAACTCCACTCAGGTTCTTTGTGTTTGTCTCTTAGAAGTGAGTCTTTGTGGGTCATGGAGTCCACTTCATTCAGATAAGGACTGAATCAAAGAACACTCACAGTTCACATCAGAACATGAAATAATGATAGAAAATTTAAAGGGAAAATCTTTGTGTTCTGTGACTTAAACCTGTTATAAGTTGAGCTTGAAGCTCATCTTGGATTTCTTTGGAAGTTCTCATTCTCTTCAGTCTTGGCTCAGTTTTCCTCTTGTGTCAGCATCCAGGGATGTTGGCTACAAACATCCTTAAAGGACCATACCACCATTTTGCATGTTTGAGCCTAATATATTCAATTTTCATACTCGTAATGTTACTAACAATCATTTCCCAAGCATACTACTGGAACGGTGAATTAAAAATGTTTTTCCTACCTTCCAGACCTCCATTGGTTTCAGTTCATTCTGCTATTAAAATCAACTTGTTGATACTGTAAACGTTCTTGGGATAGGTAATCCATCATCACCAACAAGACGTGTATTCAGGTTTTTTTAGAAGTTATGTAATTTTAGTGTTTAAGCTCAATAAAAAGCGTGGAGTGAATGTATGCCTCCACCGGGGAATATAGTCCCAAAAGAAGACCTGCGTTTATGGAAAAATTTAAAGGACCGTGACTTCATAAGGCTGTGTAACTATTAGCAGGAGAAACATGGATTTTTAAGGTGGGTGTATCACTTGAATATTTGATTTTGAAAGATTAAGAGATTTTGCAAAATATCAGGAAATCTGAAATACAGTTTTATCCTTTGGGAAATGATTGTCAGTAATGTAACATGTATGAAAATTGGATATATTAGCTCTAACATGCAAAATGGGTGGTATGGTCCTTTAAAGTGACATTATCTTGCACATCATAAATACATAAAATGTAGTTGCAGTAGTTGAGTATTGGGGTTCAGGTCTACAGGGTTTCAGACTCATCCTACAGAAAGGGGCGGAGCTCTAGACTCTGAAGGCCCTGGGGAGAAAGGATCTCCTGTAATGTTCTGTGTGTGTTTTGATGACCACGCAGGAGATGATAGGTTTTGTCCATGATGCAAACTTATCATTCTCCTCTCATACGTCTCCACCGGACTCAAGCTCCTCCCACGATGCCACCAGCTTTCCTTCATGAGTCTGTTGGCGTTGGATTCTCTCATTCTGAACTCTGCTGCTCGATGCTGGCGACCACCAAGCTGTAGAACATCCGCATCATGGTTCTGCAGACATTAAGTTGAGCCCTCTCAGCAGAAGAGTCGACTCAGACACTTCCTGTCCAAAGTGTCTGTCATTTTAGTCCAGTTGACTTTATTGTCAACATGGACTGTAAACTACTTGTCATCCTCAACATCTCAACATACGCTTCATGTTGGCTTGCTTTGGAGACATCCTCTGCTTCCTTAAGTTCCTCACCTGTTCCTTAGTTTTCCTGATGCTGAGCTGCAGGTGATGCAGCTCCACAAAGCCGTCTATCACATTCCTGTATTTGTCTGCTTCTTGCCGTGTCCAACTTACAGCTCTGTAGCCCTCCTGTAAGGTTATTATTAGTTTATAATCCAAATAAATATATCAATAACATTGACCATGCCATTTTAGGATTATAGAAAAAGCAAAGAGGTTATTTTTGCTTGTTTTATCCCCTTGCAAAGCAGAGACGTCAAAAGATCTTTCCATTTCAACAATTTTTTTAATGACAATTGCTGCATTATTTGAAGAAGGTACAATGTGTGTACAGTTTTCGTTCCTTCAAAAGTTTATTTATATTACAAATGTATAAAACAATAAGGCAAGTAAGAAATTCAGAGAACACTCAACTCACATCAGAACATGACATAATGATTGAAAACTGAAGGGAAAATCTGTGTGTTAAAAAAGAAAGAAAAGAAAAAAGAAATGAGAGGTTTTCATAAATGCTCCTTTGTCAGCAGCAGAAATGTCACTGTGTTTTTCTTTTTCATTTAAGGAAGTAAAGAAATGGAAATTTCTTTGTGGAAGTATAAAAAGGTTTGGGGTTTTCTTCAAAAATCTTGCTTTGCGGATGAAAAATACTCTCAGTATAAAAATACAGTTGATTATAGGACCATACCATCAATTTTGTATGTTTGAGCCTAATATATTCAATTTTTATACACCTAAGGTTACTGACAATTATTTCCCAAAGAATATTTCAGCTTTCCTGATATTTTGCAAAATCTCTTAATCTTTCAAAATTGAATATTCAAGTGATACACCCACCTTAAAAATCCATGTTTCACCTGCTAATAGTTACACAGCCTTATGAAGTCATGGTCCTTTAAATTTTTCAATAAACACAGGTCTTCTTTTGGGACTATATTCCCCGGTGGAGGCATACATTCACTCCACATTTTTTATTGTGCTTAAACACTAAAATTACATAATTTAAAAAAAAAAAAAAAACCCTGAAAACACTTGTTGGTGATGATGGATTACCTATCCCAAGAATGTTTCAAGTATCAAGAAGCTGATTTTAATAGCAGAATGAACTGAAACCAATGGAGATCTTAAAAATGGTTTAAATTCACCATTCCAGTAGTATGCTTTGGGAAATGGTTGTCAGCAATGTTACATGTATGAAATTTGAATATATTATGCTCAAACATGCAAAATGGATGGTATGGTCCTTTAAGAGTTCCAAATTTTTGTTATCAAGTATCATTTGAAAAATAACAGCGTCTCAGTTAAAGGAAGGTAATTCCAATATTTTTGTTTCCAATCATTCATTTAAATCAACCCAAAATTCTTTTGCAGTAAAAGAATAAGTGGTCTGTTGTTTCTACTACAGGAGGAATTCATTTCTTCATCTCTTTTTAACAGTAGATTTATTAAATTGGAAAAAAATAGTTTCTATTTGAAATGCCAGAGTACAAATCTAATGTAAAATTCTCTAAATAATTTTATTTTGGATTTTGATTTCATTCCACGGCGCGTTTAGTTCGTTAGTTTGTTACGGTAGTTAGAAGTGACCTGAAACACCTGAATGCCCCACAGAGCCGGAGTACATGTTGACGTCATAAATATGGAAGAGGTTTGAGCTCTGTAGCCTGATTGGCTGCAGTTGGAAAATGCTGCGTTTCTATTGGCTGCGGACGCTGTCATTTAATTCTACGCTACCAATGCATTTCAGCAGTGACCCACTAACACAGATCCACTCCGAGAAACCTGAAGGACGGAAAGATTCTCCGCAACTTGTAGGATTTAAACAGAGAACAGAGTTTTTCCTCGTCAGCTGATGGAAGAGCGGAACTCCTCCCGGTGCTCGGGACGCGGCGGAAAACAGCAGCAAACCGAAAGGTACGGTTTGTTTGAGTTTATCCTCCGTTACAAAATGTTACGGTGAGATGTTTACGTTCTGTCACGAACATGCTAAAATCGCGATCTGTGTATTCTAGCTTCAGCTATAAACTAAAACTTACAATAAGCTGGCTGTGATTCATATTTAAACAGTAACGTGGTTATGATTATGGAGCATTGAGAGCAGCTCAGCTCGTGTTTTTTTTTTTTTTNTTTTTTTTTTTTTTGTTGTTTTTTAATCTCTGGGTGATGAAGCTGGTTTTGGGGTTTTATTGGCTTGAATCGGGCCTTCAGGGAGTTTGTGATTGCGGCAGCGCATAATGTGTGTATATGTGTGTGTTTGTGCGCGTGTAACCGCAGTAAATCAGAGTTCGGCTGCTGATCTGCGCTTCTTACCGGCTGTAATGGAGTTCGGGGCGTGGGTGGATCCACGCTGCGTGTGTCATGAGTGAGACTATGATGACTATGATGTCACGAAGCTGAATGAATGCCGACATTGTTCCTGTTACACACAACAATCCTCACATATGCTGCTTCTTTATTCACACACACACACACACACACTTTGTGTTGTTGTTACCGCACCGGCGAATATTGCATAATGTCTAGCCATAGAAATAACCGGGGTAGGAGGGGGAGGGGGGTATTATGTAATCCGGACACAATGAAGGAATCTGGGGCAGCAGGACGCGTTAACGGGCCGCAGCGGTGCGTCGGTGGCCGACTTTTCGTGCATTGACACCGGCAGCAACGTCCCGCCTGAACCGCCGGTGAACTCCGTGGCCCCGCCGGACGTTGCTGTAATATTACCAGCATTTACATCACGTGTGTTCCAAATTTAGTCTTGCTGTCATACCGTAGCTCGTTAGAAAGACGGAAAAGAGCGAATCAAAACCGCAAAACCCGCATCATATCCATCTTTCCCTGTCCGCCATAGAGGAAACGTAAAATCCGTTTAGCTTTGCTGGTGTTTGATGGAGTGAATCAGGTGGAAAATGAGTTTTAGGGGTTTGAACGCTGTGGACTGTTTTAAACTGAACTCGTCATCATCATCATCATAACGTCCATTTCTTAGTAAAGATAACTACATGTTTCTCTTCAGTCATTAAATGTAAACCCGCATGAAGGACAAAGCAGACACACATTTGTTGGGGTCACAGTTTTTCCCACTACACCTCCCTTCTCCCCATAACCCATAAATATCAGCAGCAGATGTGACTAAATATGATATGATGGAGTGTTTGTGTGTTTTCTGCTCAGCCACGTGTTTTATGATTTCATGTCTGCACTCCTTTGTTCCTGCTTCTCTGCAAGTATGGGAGCCTGGAAGCCCCAAAAGCCTGAATTGCCTTGTAGTTATTTAAAACTACTGTACATGTAGCTAACACACATTTTACTTTGCTGTGTACATGAAGGTCAGTGCTGAAAAATAATTGTTTAAAAGACTGAAAGAGGTTGAAGTAAGTAAAAAAGGAAGGAGTTTGGATCATGATGAAGACATTTTTTTTTTTTTTTAGAAGAAA
>VXCM01003663.1:0-23091 GCA_014773175.1 Lucifuga dentata | reverse complement strand
TCCACCGGGGAATATAGTCCCAAAAGAAGACCTGTGTTTATGGAAAAATTTAAAGGACTGTGACTTCATAAGGCTGTGTAACTATTAGCAGGAGAAACATGGATTTTTAAGGTGGATGTATCACTTGAATTGATTGAATTGATTTTGAAAGATTAAGAGATTTTGCTATCAGGAAAGCTGAAATACGGTTTTAATCTTTGAGAAATGATTGTCAGTAACGTAACATGTATGAAAATTGAATATATTAGGCTCTAACGTGCAAAATAGCTGGTATGGTCCTTTAAACTGTGTTAAGAAAGAAAGAGTTTCTCAGTCAGTACTTTTGGTTTTAATTGCACCTTGAACCCTATGCTCAAGAGTTTAGTAGTTTCTTTGAAATTAGGAAGCTTACAAGAATGTCATAACGAATTACAGGAAAACGATATCGAATATCAAATGAATAACTTTCCTTCCAGCTCATCCAAAAATGTGATGTACCAAATGTGGTGAAAATTGAGCAAGATTCCAAGGATGAGTCGTGCAAAAAAATGAAATGCAGGAAAATCTGCATAGATGATCAGAGCCTATAATGACAGATTTATCTTTAACGATGGATTCCAGGAAAAAAGAATTTGCTTCTATGTCTCTTATGATTGTGTAATCTGAACCAAAAACGAATCACTTCTTCTTCTTCTTCTTCCTTAGCTTGTGGTGCTAACAGACAGACGTGATGTAATAACATGATGCGTGTTTTCACTTGATATTAATGTCTGAAACATTTTATTGTGTTTTTGTTTTACAGATTCCTTGAACTCGAGTGGATTGTTCAGTGTGGGTTTGAGTCTTGCTGAATATGGCAAAACACCTCTGAGCAACCTGACTGTAGCAAACAGTGAAAACATGCAGTCAGTCAAAGAAGAGATGGGCTCTGGTGAGTCCTGCACGGGAGAAGATGCACTGGTCCTGGCTGTGGCCTTACAGGGGGGCAACAGAGACCTCATCGGCCACAAAATCTGTGGAATGCCATTCAAGGCTAAAAGTGCATGTCGTCGGAAAAGAGAGTTTATCCCAGATGAGAAGAAAGACACAATTTACTGGGAGAGGCGTCGTAAAAACAACGAAGCAGCAAAGCGCTCCAGAGAGAAGCGCCGCATCAATGACATGGTGTTGGAGAACAAGCTGATGGCTCTTGGGGAGGAAAATGCCTCTCTGAAGGCTGAGCTGTTGTCCTTAAAGCTGAAGTTTGGTCTGGTGAGCTCAGCAGTCTACGCACAGGAAGTTCAGAAATTATCCAGCTCAACCGCTGCAGCCCTCTACCAGGAGTTTCTCACACAAAGCTCTGGTGAAGGTTCCTCCAGCAGAGATCTGGAGCCTCTTCAACTGCGCAGCAGCTGTATATCCGTCATCAAGCACTCGCCTCACAGCACGCTGCCAGATACATCTGAAGCATGTACGGCAACTCAGGGTACCTTTACTATCTGTAGGACCCCAGAGGTCAAACAAGAACCCAAAGAGAGTGGCAACTATGCACAGGAGAGCAGCAGCCCGTATGAACTTTACAGGAATTACATGCCCAGCCCGTTGCCTGGCGTGTTTTCCCAACCCGCTTCTTTCCTGCAGATCACCAGGTCATCCAGTAACTCCCCCAGGAGCTCCGATGATGGAGCCATAAGTAAATCATCAGATGGCGAGGATGAGCAGCAGGTCCCCAAAGGCTTGATGCCATCTGCCGCCGACCCAAGAAGTGTCATCGTCTCCACACACAAAGTGCCAGATGACAGTTCATCAGCTTTGCCACATAAACTGCGGATCAAAGCCAGAACCGTACAAATCAAGGCGGAGGCCACTGACCCTGAGTACGAGTCTTCTGGAAAATCCTCCTCCCCCTTCAGCATTTCAGAGAGAGGATGCTACCGGGCGACTCGGGACTCTTTGGAGTACGCTCAGTCGTCCCTGTTTCCATTGTCAGCACAAGTCAGTGACATGCTAAAGTGGAGCCAGCAGTCTGAACAATGGCATAAAAGCAGCACAGAGAGACAGCCGCACGCCAGTACGAGTCGCCAGACGAGTCCGAGTCCAGCCTCAAACAAAGCAGACCCTTCCTATGCACACCCAGATGTTGAGGACTTGGATCTGAAACAAGGCCGTTCCAGCCTCTCCTCAATAAAAAGACTGATCACCACACGGCACGAGTCTGTGATCGAGTTGACCAAAAGCACCACTGATCACCATCAGCCGTCAGCCACAGGAAGTTCCTCTGAGTGAACTCTGCGTCACATCCACTGTGTTTACTGCTGCACTGTGCGGTTTATATTAGGGTTGAGTGGTGTTTGGGTGAACTGACAGACATTGTAAAGTCAGAAGTGTGTTTGTTTCTTTTACCAGATTATTCATGACTGCTGTCCTGCTTTTATACTTTGTGGTGCTGGAAAGTTGTTTAACAGCTGAATGCTGTGACATGTTCAGCCAGGTGGTGTTTTGGCACATGTTGCCCACATGTTGGTGGTCCGGCCAACCTTTGCCTTAAAGCTGAGACCCGTAATGTTTGGACTTCATGTGTGGTTATTATATCATCTGTTGAGTGGTGTGAAACATTTTTGGATCGTCGTCTTTGTCTTGTTGACGTCAGTTCATCACCTTCAGCGTTGGTATTAACACCTAACAGCACATCAGCCGCACAAGCTGCCAGTCAGCAGAGCTCATAGCCCAATAAACAATCATCTATATGTGCATA
Source organism: Lucifuga dentata (assembly GCA_014773175.1). Taxonomy (NCBI): domain Eukaryota; kingdom Metazoa; phylum Chordata; class Actinopteri; order Ophidiiformes; family Bythitidae; genus Lucifuga; species Lucifuga dentata. The sequence continues at coordinate 20,378 of VXCM01003663.1, read as the reverse complement.
AGTTTAAAAAATGGACTTAAAGCATAAAAATATATTTAGGATCACAATCATGTAAGTAAAACGCAGGTGAAATGCGAGCTGCTACGGCCGCAGTACGCTTCATCTGGGAGACGATTTTATTTATACCTATTCAGAATGTCCACAGTCAGAGGTGGGGCTTCATAAAGAGGAGAGAGGGAGGGGTGTGTGTGTGTGTGTCCTTGTTTTTGTAATCTCAACGTGATTAATCATATAAACAGGGAAACGACACACACCTTTGCTTTAGGAGAGGAGGGGTTATTAACAGGAAATCTGTGTGTTTTTTTTTTTTTTTTTTTTTTTGTGATCTCCATTTGGTTATAAAGGGAGATAATGGCACACAGTTTCTCTTCCAGTTCTCAGCATGTAGCATAAACACAGTGATGGAAACTGAGTATGAGAGAGAAATTAAAACACTCCCCACTTTCACACCTTAACACTGTCGGCCAAGAGAAGTGGATGAGTCCGGCAGAGTTAAAAAGTAACGTATTTTGAGATGTTCATTCTTTTCATATTCATTTAAGAATCCAAAATCAGACAACGAAAAAAACATTTTTCGTTTTCTGATTTGTTATTTCGTTATTCATTTGTAAATCTAACATTAAAAAAATTGTTTTTCGTACTTTCGATTTTATGCTCAAATTAAAAATTGAAAATGAGAAAACAGGGCCATGGACTGAACTTGATTTTGATATTTAGGCTTTCTGGGTCACCAGAACATTAATAATAACATATGCCTGTTTTACTGAATTCATTGAATAGATTAGATGAAAAAACTACAATACCTGAAAGCTTCTGTCGATATTTTCTATTGTCATGCCATCCTCCTTGAGAATTACGTGTTTATTTCCTCTGAACAACCTGAAATACTTTGTTCATGCTGGCAAAACAGGAAATGCTAGCAAAACACGGCAAGCTAGCAATTTGCTAACTTCCAGGTCATACCAGTTCGGTTAAATTAAATATCAAATTTAAATTTGGTCAGAAGCCCCGTTTTCGCATTTTCTATTTTTTAACTTGAGCATAAAATTGAAGTACAAAAAAGAAGTTATTTAATTTTTTTTTATTCATGATGGATTTGTAAATGAACATGGAAAGAATGAATGATGCATGGATTGAGGAAGCGTACTGCGACCTTTAGCTTAGCCACACAAACACCTGCAGTGATGAAAACGTGTTTCTGTTCCATCAGAATAAAAACACAGTTGAAAGGTACAAGATCTACGATTAAAACATTCTCACAAAGCCGCTTTACATGCTATTTCTTCTTTGCTGTAGTTTGAACATTTAAAAAAATAGTTTTAGCTTTAATCTTAGTTTAGCATCATTCATAAATATGACCTGCTACATTCACTGGTTCACCTCTTTTATTTCAAACCTAAATATAATGCCAAACAGCCTTTGCTTGTTTCATAGCTGATTTGTTTCCAGGACTTTAGAGGAAAAAGTTTGTGGCTCTGGCTGGAGATTCATCACTGCCATCTACTGGAATTTCAGACAAGTGTTAAAGACCATACCGCCCAGTTTGCATGTTTGAGCCTAATACATTCAATTTTCATACATGTTACATTACTGACAATCATTTCCCAAAGGATAAAACCATATTTCAGCTTTACTGATATTTTGCAAAATCTCTTAGGCCAGTTTCACATAAGTGTTGAGCATTGCGCTGACCTGGGCGTTCCATTATTGTGTATTGGGAGCTGAGCAGTGACTCCTAACGTCANAGCATTGCGCTGACCTGGGCGTTCCATTATTGTGTATTGGGAGCTGAGCAGTGACTCCTAACGTCACTCACCCACCTTGAACGTTGCACGGAGCTCAGATTCTCCGTTTTGACACAGCGCTCAAATTTCAACCAAATACAACTTTGACCTTTCCAACGCTGACCTTTCCATTGCACAATCAATCAGAGAACAGCTTTAAGCAGAAGCGCCACAGCAATGGAGGAAAAGCTCATAACCTGTGTAGAGCTTTTTAGAATAGTGACTCAACATTTGCCATTTTTTCACTATTCTTCTCTGAATGAGAAGAAGAGCCAGAGCTTTCTTTGTTGTCCATGTCGTGACCCAATTTGACCCAGAAACATGATTTGGACCATGAATGTGCAAACATCACTCATGGTAACCATCAACATGTCATTAGGAACGAGTGCTTGCTGTCAGCATTTGGTTGAGCGGCGCTGCTCAGACTCCACTCATGAAAAAGCTGAGTGCTGAACACCAAGCTCAGTTGCAACGCTCAATGCTTAGCATGTGAAATGGGCCTTAATCTTTCAAAATCAAATATTAAAGCAATACACCCACCTTAAAAATCCATGTTTCTCCTGCTAATAGTTACACAGCCTTATGAAGTCACGGTCCTTTAAATTTTTCCATAAACACAGGTCTTCTTTTGGGACTATATTCCCCGGTGGAGGCATACATTCACTCCACACTTTTTATTGCACGTAAATGCTAAAATTACAAAATTACTTCTAAAAAACCCTGAATGCATGTCTTGTTGGTGATGATGGATTACCTATCCCAAGAACGTTTCAAGTATCAACAAGTTGATTTTAATAGCAGAATGAACTGAAACCAATGGAGGTCTGGAAGGTAGGAAAAATATTTTTAATTCACTGTTCCAGTAGTATGCTTTGGGAAATGATTGTCAGTAACATTACATGTATGAAAATTGAATTATATTAGGCTGAAACATGCAAAATGGCCAGTATGGTCCTTTAATGTCCAGAGCTCATGAATAACAGTCACATTCTGACTTCAACTTTAAATCATAATTTGTACAAATTCAACATCTGTGTTATCAAGAAACTACTAGAAATTCAATGTTACAGTTTTATAATATGGAAAACTCAGCGTTTAATCAGATGGCCTCTTATTCAGTCTTTTAGCCAGTTGGGAATGATGACATCATTCCTCATGACAGTGTGGTCACGTGTAAAAAACGCTACATGAAGAGGCTGAGTTGTGTAAAATACTGCAGTTGATTTCAGAATAAAGCGTGAGTGGATCTGTGCTCGTCCAGCAGCCTGAATTCCCGACATCTTATCAAAAACCTTTCTCAAGATTTGCTGTAATTGTGATTTTTTTTTTTTTGTTTTTGTTTTATGTGTTTGTTTAAAATAAATGTGTTGTCACTGAATTGTGTGTGCGTTTGATTGTTTGTGCTTTAATTTTACACAACTCATGATACATATTCTAACGTGTACCAAGTTACTGTTTTATACACGTGTACAGTCCAATTCAAACCAGTACAATAAACCTGCAACACTTTTGCTGCAGCTCAGTTTGGGTTCTGCAGCTGCAGTGTTGGTGCACTGCATTATGCTTTTGCTAATATTCCCCTCTATGTATGTATGTAAATCAAACTTATTCATTCAAAAGAAGAGGGAGGATATATTTTGGTGCAAATTTAGCCATTAATTCTTGTAGCCTAAATTACAGCACAAGGCAGAGGTCATGATCAGACTGCTGTGGCCAAACGGCATCTAAAATGGCCCAGATTCATATAAATGAATGCATGAAGTGTTTCCAAAAGCTGAACTTGCATCTGCATTAGATTCTGTCAGGCTCGTTAAAATCTGCACGTATTTGCAACCAAACATAACTGCTAGATGATGAAAAATGATTCACTGGCTAAACAAACAAATTTTGGTAGTGTGTTCTGAAATTCTGTTTTATTGAAGGTGAATGCTGCCATTTGTAAATGAATTTGTTATACATGTGAAAAATGAATAAAAGCAGAGAAAGAAAAACGTTTAAACAAATAGTCTATGACTCAGCAAAACATCAGTGGAGGAATGAATAGAATTTTTTTTTCTTTTTTACTACAGTAATGTTACAAAGTTCTTATAGCTTTCTTACTTTTTAATTTGGTTTATAATGGGTTTGAATTTATTTTTATAAAAGGTTGATTTGTTTTTTTTGTTTTTTTTTTTGAGAAAATTTGCATTAATGAAGAGAATTTTTGGTCAGTAGAGTAAATTAATTGACATGCAAGAAATGTTTCTCAGCACATTGCGGTAACACAAAGTGAAATCATATCATCAGGAATGAAGTTGGAGATATTTTGACAAGTTTCATTAATGCAGCTTTGTTTCATTGTCATCATTCAGTACAGGAACAATAAATTAACATCTACTTAGACTTCTAGCTTGATACTTTAAATTAACCTTATTAGATATTTTTGTTAGTTTTAATTAAATATTGGCAACATCTATATAAAAATTCAAGGCAAGAATTAAAAGACAAAGAAAATCAGGAAGTCTCAAAATCTCAACATTTTCATTGTAATTGTCCATATATCTTCTCTTTCTTTCTTTCCTTCCTTCTTTCTTTGAAAAATAAAATGACAAATTAAAATTGTTTAAGCAGCAAAAAGAAAAAGAAAGACATTTTTAAGCAGGCATGTACTGTATGAATACAAGTATTTTTTTTAAATAAAAAAATAAAGGTTGAATTAATATATCTCATACAATATATATCCATTTGTGTGCAAATTATCAAATTCAAATTATCAAAATTTTGTTATTCAAACTCTTTGTAGTACCTGATTTTTTTTTTTTTTTTTTTTTTAATATTACTGTGCTTAAAAACTGGTTTTACTTTATTTGGCGACGCCATTCATATAATCTGTTCCAAAAATCTTCATATTACAGGTGTAGAAAGGATGTTCTTGAGTTTCAATATAATTTTTTCAAAATGTAAATAATTAAAGATTTAATAAATATTGAATCTTTAAATATTCAATCTTTGAAGCTTTAAATATTAAATCTTTAAATATTTAACGATTTAATATTTATTAAAAGCATTCCTGTTCCGCAAACGAGGTCACGTGGTGGCTGACGTCACTGGGGTTAAAGTTGAAAGTCAAATCAACACTGCGGCTGGCAGCATGGCGGTCTTGCTGGGGCGGAAAACGCTGCTGCAAGTCTTCCGCCTCCAGGCACCGGACCGGGACGTGCTGTACCGGCTGGGAGCGGCCCGTTCGGCCTCTCGNTCCGCCTCCAGGCACCGGACCGGGACGTGCTGTACCGGCTGGGAGCGGCCCGTTCGGCCTCTCGGCACGACGTTTCCTTCGGTAAAACGTCACCTGTTACCGGAGCAGCAAGACGTTGCTACAGCTCCGATTCAAAGGACGAGCTGCGTGTGAGACACCTGGACGGAGAGGACGCAGGTAAGATGCGCTCAGCTGCTGATTCAGCTCATAACGCAGAGACTTTAAAGCCACAATCCGCGATCCAGAGGTAAACAGAAGGGAATCCCCAACACACACACACACACACACACACACACACACACACACACACACACTACACCGGAACTGCGTCACTCCCAACAGGAAGTAACAGAAACAAACTGTGTTAATCATGCTTTCTGGTGCGGTATGGTTTGGTTTATGGTTACTTTGATATGAAATCATCACATTGTTTGGTTGTGATGATTTGCAGTATAACATAATGCAATATATAATTCAAAATATATATTTATTATGAATTATATATTGCATTATTTTCTAATGGGCCCATTCACTGTAATGTATTTCATACTACGTACAGTAGAAACTTAGTTAAATTGCTATGTGCTCATTATAAATTCTAATTGACTGTGTCAAATCTCATTATGATGAAATTTTACTGTTTATGAATTAATAATTATATATTGCATTATTTTCTAAAGGGCACTGCAATGTATTTTACGCAGCATGAAGGTATAAAATACATTGCAGTGTCCTTTACACAGAGTTTCTACTCTACGTGGTATCTCAGTTATAAAAACATTACAGTGAATGAGCCCCTTAGAAAATAATGTAATATATAATTCATAATAATTCATAAATGTAAAAGTTGTCATAATGATATTTTGCACAGCCAATTAGAGTGTAATAATGAGCACAGAGTAATTTAAACAGAGTTTCTGCTGTACACAGCATCTCAGCTACGGCTTCTGTGTGGACATGCTGCAGTGTGTATGTGCGAGTGTGTGTGTGTGTGCGTGTCCGCACGCATGTGTATGTGTGTGTGTGTTTGTGAATGTGCATCTCAGTAAAATATTGTTGTTTTGTCCCAGTTTTGGTCCTTGCTGGAGCGCTGCATCCTGGGTTTCGTTGTGATATTTTTTCGTGTTCTTCCTTAAAAAAAAAAAAAAAAAAAAAAAAAAATTTAAAAAGTTTGTGGGCAATGAAACAAAAGCAAATGCTTCATAATGATTTTGCTGTTAAAATGTTTTCTGTCTTTCAGGTATTGTTGTTGTTGGAATAAACCGACCAAAAGCCAAAAATGCCATCAGCAAAAATCTGGTGAAAATGGTATGTATTCTGTATTGTTATTTACTTTTTATTTTAACATGATTCAATAAAATTAGTACCTACAATATATATATATATATATATATCAGCCTTATTGGAAGNGATTCAATAAAATTAGTACCTACAATATATATATATATATATATATCAGCCTTATTGGAAGTAGAAAAGCATATTCTGACATGTTTAATAAGATGATAAAACCTTCATCTGTCCGCGTCCTGTAAAAGATTACAGCAGAATTAAAGATCTCATCAGGGATGTGATTCATCCACCAAACTGGAAGATTGAATTTAGTCACAGGATTAAAATATTTAAATGTAACCACAAATATTCAAACATATGTTTCTGTATAAAGCAGAGTATGGTTGAGTTTTGGTTAAGGTTAGAGATGGTTGGGGTTCGGTAAAGTTTGCTCAAAGTGAGTTTAAAGGAGTCCCTGTGTGTTTGGTGTCAGACTCATCTGAACACGTGTTCAGGTTAGCGTGTGCTTGTATGTTGTCAGCATGTTGCTCCATTCTCCTGTTCAGCGTGTGAAGGCAGCACGTCTTCTTCACATCATGTGAAGCAGCATGTGGTTTTCCACACGTTGTCTCTACATCAGATTCAGCTTCTGCTGTCATAGTTTTCTTCTTCATGGATCAAATGATGCTATGACTAGGAAAGGATCCACATTCATCTTTGTTACTCTGATTTACTTTGACACCATAGAAACTACTTCCTGTTTGGAGCTTCCTTCTCCGCCCCCAGACATTTCTGACCAATCAGCAGAGAGAGTGTTGTCACATGACTTTAGCTGATATATTTTGGTTTAATTGGATATTTTCCTGTTTGAAAATGAAACAAACCAAAAACCAACAATTTAGTCCCTGGTTCAGACCAGAACAAACAGTCAGATCTGAAAACCACCTTAGAATCATGTGGATCCACATGCTGCTGCTACAGAGATCCGGTCCAGTTTTTGTGTTTAGTTTAACAGGCCAGGTCGTTCGGTGGTTCATGTTTCCTCTTTGCTCTACGGACAAGTTTCAGCCATTTTTAAAAGTAACTTTTTATGCATGAGTTGTATTGTTCACCTTCCAGGTGTGAGCAGACCACATCCAGATGTGTTCTGGCAGGTCTGATTGAATCTGATCATCACGTTGCTATTAGTACACGTTATATCTTCCATACAAATGAGCTTTTCTTTGCCTGAATAACATTTTGGGACACAGATCACATTTAAATAGCAGGTGTAAACAGGGTCTTAGTTCAGCTGACATAAAATCTGGTTCAGGCATTCTGTTTTTGGTTTATATATCTAATCCCAGGGTTAAATATTATATTTCCTCTTAAACTATAAGTCTTTTTTTTCAGTGTTATATGTAATTTTTGGAATAAACGTTTTGATTTTCTTTTCAGATGTTTGATGCTGTGGAGGACATCAAGAAAAATAACAAAGTGCGGAGCGTCATTTTATGCAGTTTAGTTCCTGGAATATTCTGTGCAGGTAAATTTACCTGATTATGTGCTTAGGAATTCTACATTAATGAACACTAGACAAATTAAATTAGACGAATACTTTATGATATTCATACATAAACATGTAAACATAGACTTTATTTTACAGTTTATCAGTGCCTGCATAGAAATCAGTCAATAATGAGATGAAAGAGTCGTGATAATGTTACATGTAAGAGTCGATGACATTTTCATATGAATTTTTTTCTCCTCCGCTAAAATTAATGAGATTGAAAATATGGACAGGATGCAGATGTTGATTTAAAGGACAATACCGGTGATTTTGCATGTTTTGAACCCAGTACATATACAACCTGCATACATGCATACAACCGTTTCACAAAATGTACTGCTTTAGTAGCAAATATTAGAATTTTTTTTCCTATCTTCCATGCTGGCATTGGTTTCATTTCATTCAAGTGCACTTTAAAAATCTACTTGTAGATACTTAAAATGTGCCGAGATAAATAATCCATCACAGCGAACAAGATATCTGTTGAGTTTTTTGTTGAAGTAACTTTATTAAACTGATTCAACACGGAGCAGCACGGAAGAAAATGTATGTCTCCACCAGGAAATATAGTCCCAGAAGAAGATGGATGTTACTGAGAAATTACAGTGACCATGCCTTCTACATTCAGACATACGTATTAGTAAGCAAAACTTTAATTTTAAGGTGATTTTATCACTTGAACATTTGATTTTGAAAGATCTGAGGATGTGGCAAAATAAAAGGAAAAACTAAAATATGTTTTGGAATTGGTTTGTCAGTAACGTAACATGTATACGGGTAGTATTTATTGATCTTAAACATGCAAAATTACCGGTATGGCCCTTTAATGATTAATAGAAAACAGGCCATGAAATGAAGTTCAAGCCTCTGTTTCGGGTCACACTTTAAGACAACATATTTGAAAGATTAACGACTTGTAAGTTGTTTCATTTTTGAGGTTGCTAGTTAAATTAACCTTTGCAGTTGTATTTTGTGTAACGTTAGGCGTTAACAGCAGCTTGCTGAGTTTAATGTGATGTTGTAGAGCTGGCTGACGCTCCGCCTCTCTGTGCAGGTGCTGACCTGAAGGAAAGAGCCAAGATGCACCAAAGTGAAGTGGGACCCTTCGTGTCTAAAGCGAGAGCCCTCATCACAGAACTGGGTACAGGATCTAATTAACGATGGATTTCACTCTGTTAATTACTTCAGACTGTTTTGAACTGAATGAATTCTGCAACATAAGTAATTTCTTCTGCTTTTCTGCGTTGCTTCACTGTGCCAAATTTTAACTTTGCTCCTCTCTAACTCTGCAGTACTTTGGGGTTTTGATTTTTGACATTTCAGCCATGTTTTTTTCCATAAAGTTCCCCAAAAGATAATTTAATCTTATTCCAGCAAAATTTTCCATATTCAGTATTCTTGTCATGCAGTGTTGTGTTTTTCAGACATTGTGTGTTTCTTTGATGTCTTACCCAAAGTAAAATGAGAAGTTTGATATTCATTTCATCTGTGTGCTTGAGTGTTATTCGTCATCTTTATCTCGAGCTCAAAGACAGGAAGCAGAGAATCCCTGTAACCTTCATCAAAAGTAAAAACGTCTCTTTTCTTTTCCAGGTAATCTGCCAATGCCAACAATCGCTGCTATTGATGGAGCGGCGTTAGGAGGCGGTTTGGAAATGGCGCTGGCTTGTGACATCAGAATTGCATGTAAGACAGGAAGCTTCATTTAACATGTACAGACAGTTGCGCCTTGATTGTGAAAGACATTTTAACACAGTGTGAGAGAATAATCTGTCTGCAGGTTTGTCACTCAGCAGCATATTTGTTCCAGCTCTTAAGCTGCTCAGCTGTGTTACGAAACTTCAAAATACAATGAACTTTTTTTAGTGCAATTGTAAACAGAAACAAAATGTACGACGATAAAGTGAGTCAGAATGTGCGAAACATGTCACAGATTAGAGCTACAGATAAATACACATACACACACACACAGTATCCTTTATTGAGGCAAAAGTTAGCATAATGGCTAAGCTAATACTTCATACATCTCTGGCAGAGCATCTGAAAAATATTTCCTTGTTAAGATATTTTATCTTGGATAGAGGTTTTTAAAAGTTTATTTTTCTGCTGTTTGGACTGATGTCAGATCTTTAGAGACAAAAGGACACCGCTTTGCTAATTTGACTCCACCGTTAGCTTCTTCTGTCACAGGAAGTACAGCTAGCTGACGCTCCACCTATGCTTGATGACTCAGCATCACTTCCTGTTTGTTTCGCATCGAATCATCTGATTGGCTCTCCTCGTGACTTTTTTGGTATTCACCAGGTGTTTCTGCTTCAGGTGGAGAAGCTAATTTGTTGTTTCCACCTTTAGCTGTTAGCCTGTTAGCTTGTAGCTGAACCATTTCAAACAACAGAGGAGATAATTCATCAGATGCTGAGCTGCTACTTTCAGACATGATTGTTTAATTTCTTCTTTTTATGCATTAAGTGAAAATTCATCAACATTACACCAAAATATTGTCAATATTTCAATATGACACGTTTTTTTCATCAAAAAACTATCGTGGTATTATCATGATTGTCAAAAATATGACATGGCAGCTGTGGCGGAGCTAAACAGAAGTACTGAGCTGTGTGGGTTGTCCATGTACCTGATGTACCGTTTATGCAAAATTATCACATTTTTATCACATTTTCACACTGTAACGTGACAAAGACCAAACAAATCTGCCTTGTTTCTGCTGTTTTCATGTAAATGCACTGATGGTAAATGCTGAAAGTTTGCGCTTTTGTTGGTGATTTCCACATCAAGTGACATCACTGACATTCCACTTCCACTCAGTAATATACACACACACGCTAATTATGTCTGTACTGGGATTAAGGCAAAAAATATGGAGTAAGATGTATAAATGGATGGAATTAATAGAATTCTTGCTGGATCGGCTGAGAGGAAGTGCCTTTACACCAATTGTGCTGTAAGCTGATGGAGCATCTACACCTTTAAGTAAATGAACTTATAGTTTTAAACGGATTAGAGTCAGAGCATTAACATGTAATTAAACATTCTGAGTGAGAGGAAAATTTACAAATTAGCTCTTTAGGAGATCTGGGAAGTTATTTATCAGTTTTGCCAGTTTATCTCGATCCAGCCAGACGTCTTTATAACTGGTGTATAAATGTTCATACTGTGTTCTGGATATCTGGATATGTGCTGCAACTTGTTTCTAAATTCATTTTAATACAAAAGAGAAACGATGTGATTCATAGGAACATGTTAGAGTTTGATCCTCTGATATTTGGACTTTTTGCACTTTAATTTCTGCAGCCAATTCTGCAAAAATGGGACTTGTTGAGACGAAGCTTGCTATAATTCCAGGGGCAGGTAAGATTTTTTCCTCGCTCATATTTAACAGATTCATCACCTCCACCAAGGAGCTCATGATTTTGCTGCATTTGTTGTTGGTTTGTTTGTTTCTTAGCAGGATTACTCAGTAAGTTTTGAACTATTGTAAATTTTGTCAGATGCAGAGACATTTATTCATTTATTTTGGAAAGAGGTTTCCATCTCCTCCTGACTCTCTGACAGGCGTGTCAGAGGAAGCATAACTCAGCTGTGGCTCAGAGCGGCCACAGCCCAAAATATACCAAAGACCATTACTGTGTGTCATATAGAATGCTGTGCATGTATGTATGTATGTATGTGTGTACGTATGCATGTATGTATGTATATGTATGTATGTGTATATATGTTTGTCTATGTATGTATATAGTGTGTGTATGTATGTATGTATGTATGTATGTACGTATGCATATATGTATGTATGTATGTGTGTGTGTGTGTGTGTGTATGTATGTATGTATATCTGTATGTATGCATACATGCATATACTGTATGTATGTATGTATGCATGTATGTTTGTATGTATGTATGTGTGTGTATATATGTATGTCTGTATGTATATATGTATGTATGTGTGTGTATGTGTGTATGTATGTCTATGAATGCATGCATGCATATACTGTATGTATGTATGTATGCATGCATGTATGTCTGTATGTATGCATGTGTGTCTATGTATGTATGTATGTGTGTGTATATATGTATGTCTATGTATGTCTGTATGTATGTATGTGTGTGTGTATATATGTATGTCTGTATATATGTATGTATGTATGTGTGTATGTATGTATGTCTGTATGTATGCATGCATGCATATACTGTATGTATGTATGCATGCATGTATGTCTGTATGTATGTATGTGTGTGTATATATGTATGTATGTATGTATGTATGTGTGTATGTCTGTATGTATGCATGCATGTATGTAAAGGTGTCCGAGTCACAGCAGCATTCTGTTTGACGTCTCATCATTCCTCTGCAGGTGGGACGCAGCGTCTGCCCCGTGCCATCGGCGTTTCTCAGGCTAAGGAGCTGATTTTCGCTGCGCGGGTGTTGGACGGAGACGAGGCGTGCCGCCTGGGCCTGGTCAGCCATGCAGTGGAGCAGAATAAGAGCGGAGACGCTGCTTTTCTTCGCGCTCTGGAGCTCGCCCGTGAAATCAACCCTCAAGTAAACAGCTCTGCTGTTTAAATAAAAATTTAAAAAGCCATTTTTAAAACTATGAAATGTGATTTAGAGACGATGCTCGTGGCTTCATAAATTGTTTACGTGGAAATAAATTTAAATCATCAAATCACTGACAGGACTTTATAAAACTGTCTTACTGCTCCATTTTTCACTTCTATAGGGTCCAGTTGCAGTCAGGATGGCAAAACTAGCAATCAACCAGGGAATGGAGGTAAGATTTCCTTAAACACACCTGCAGACGTAACAATTAGGGATGTAAATCAGCTCCATGGTGATTCATTTCGATTACGATTATTTAGGAAACGAATCAATGCATCAGGAAGTCTTTAATTTTCACCACGAGTTGATCTGATTATTTTGATACAATGAATTAAACACAAAGCTTTACTTTTTTTACTTTACTGAACGTGCACTGTGTCATCTGGTGCACTCTCCCTCATACAATACTCTTACGCAGAGTATTTACATGTTCTGTGAACCGCGGAATCCTATTAATTCTATCATTTAAACGTATTATTCACATTATTGCCTGAATAGTAATACAGACAAGTCATCAGAGCATAGCGTGTAAACGTGCAGAACGTTTCTGAATGCGCTCTGCACAAGTAGCGTTTAGCTAAACTTCAGTGTGTTTAGCTGAACTTCAGCACGTTAAGCTAAACTTCAGTGTGTAGCGCGTTTATTTAAACTTCATCATGTTTACTAAACTTCAGCACGTTTAGCTAAACTGCAGCACATTTAGCTGAACTTCAGCGTGTTTAGCTAAACTTCAGCACATTAGCTAAACTTCAGCGTGTTTAGCTAAACTTCAGCGCATAGTATGTTTAGCCAAACCTCGGCGTGTTTAGCAGTTTGAGCCTCAGTTGCTTCTCTTTCAGGTGGATTTATCGACAGGTCTGGCCATTGAAGAGGCGTGCTACGCCCAGGTGAGTTTATCAACTTCCTGTTTAAGGTGACAGTTCACAGTAAAACACATCAGTCTCAGCTCACACCAGGGGAAAGAGGGTTTTCTTCAGGCATGTCAGAGGAAGTTAGCCTTAAAGGACAATAGCAGTGATTTTGAGCCCAGTGTCATTACTGACAACCCTTTCCCAAAACATAGTACTGGAGTGGTAACTATTAGGATTGTTTTTCCAACCTTCCAGACTGCTATTGGTTTTATTTCATTCCAGTACAACATAAAAATCAACTTGTAGAGACTTGAAACATGCTGAGATTTTCAGATTGGATGTGAAATAAATAACAGAAAAACTAAAATAGTGTTATGTTTTGGAAAATGGTTGTCAGTAATATATCGTGTATGAGGATAATATTTATTTGGCTTAAACATGCAAAAATGGTGGTTCTGGTCCTTTAAATGACATGACAGTAAAGACTCCTGACATGTTTGTGTTGTTTGTTTCTTAGGTGATACCAACAAAAGACAGGTTGGAGGGTCTGGCTGCATTCAAGGAGAAGCGGCGTCCTCAGTTTAAGGGGGAGTGAGGCCGTCGTCCATCAGAACGTCACTCCAGCATATTTTGGGGTGGAAAGTACCCGTCACTACAAACCTGCACAGGGACCCCAGGGCTCTGGGGACATGCATATTAGGGTTGTTCTTGGCTGCTGGTTAAAATCTGAAGTTCTTGCTGACTGTGTCAACTTCTACTTTCAGACGTGTGAAACTGTCATGCTAACTCAGCATTTAGCATTGCTTAGAATCCTGTCAATCATATTTCTGTACTGTGTAACACCCAGTCGTTACAGGTCCTGCTGTTTGCCGTTAGACTGGCAGTGATAATCACGAATGCTGGATTCACACGTTGATGGTGAGCGGTAGACGGAAAACCGAATCTTCTGTCCTTGTTTCATCTGCCGCTGCCGTTATCAGTATGTCCACTGAACTGTTTTTCTACCATCAGCATGTGAACGCAGCATAACAGCAGTCTCCATGATGAGTCAACCAGTCCAGGTGCCCTGTAAATTTTCATCAGTCCAGTGACGATGTCAGAAGGGTTATTGATTAACTGATAGAAATGTGTTGTTAATAATACCTGTGATATCTGCATGAAATCACAAGATGGATTGTTTTTCCCTCACAAGTTTAATCAGGATGAGAATTGTCTTTGAGATTAAAGGAGCACTAAGCAATTTTCCTGTTTTTCTTCCAAAAACGAGTCTCTGACTATACTGACACGTGTCAGTATAGTAAATAATTAGTTTAGTCAATTCAAAACCGTAACAAACATCATTTAGTAATCATTTATCTCCAGAACTTTGCACCCTGAAAAGCCTATTCATATCATTCTTATATAGTATATTCAATCATTGCTCTCCTTTTTAATCTTTTTTTAGGCCTATTTCCTTTTCTCCATTTCTGTTCCTAAGGCCTGGTGCATGTTCAGTGTGGACACGGACACGGACTGCTCTGAAATGGACTGTCCGTGTGTCCTGATACTCATGGTTCTCACGCTTTCCTGATGCCTGTGTGGCGACCACACGCTTCAGTACCAGGACAGTGATGCTGTAGAACAAATCAGAGGAAATGGAAGTAGTTTCCAGTTCAGTCACCTGCAACAAAACATGGAGGCCTTGAGAAGGCCTCCATGTTTTGCCCAAAGCCTTATTGTTGTTGAATGAAGAGAAGAAATTGCTGTTACTCACTTTGGCTTCAAGACGAAAGAGGGACAAAAGGCGACGATACAAGCTTTGAAAAGAACAAAAACATTTCAGGATGAATTCCTTCTTCCGTGCCTCTTCTCTTAGCCCATAATGAAGACACATTTACGTCATGCTTATGCTGTGTTACTCTGTTCAGATATTGAGTGGTGCATGACTTTGTAAAGTGCCAATCAGAGCAAAGCTCTCATTCTGTAGCAGTTAGACAAGGTGTCTGAATCTCATTTTCAACCATCAGGACATGTTTGCATTTTATCCTGTGAGAATATAAATTCAGTCAACATTTCCACTGCATTCATTCAATCTGTACAATAACATGGTCATCTTCTCCCTCGCTTTTTTTTTTAAAAAAAAAAGCTGCATTTATTGATTTTTGGCCACTATGTATCAGAAGAACTCCAAAGCAGTCTGAGTCCCACAGTCCTGTAATATTATCTCTTCATTCTTTTGTTATGGCTGACATGTTAGTAGTAACATTTACCTATTTACACATTCAGCAGCCAAGGAGCAACATTAGCAACCCACTGGAGTCGTGTTTCTGTCCACCTTAACTCCCTTCTGGTCTCTACAACTCCTGAGAAAAATGTTTGGGTCTTAGTCTCACCTGCCATTTGTTAACTTTGTGTGTCTGCTGCTGGGTCAGGTACAGTCAGAGATTACAGCTTTTTTTTTTTTTTTTTTNTTTTTTTTTTTTTTTTTTAATTGGACCACACGGTGTATTTATGAGCTGTACATGAAAACAATGAGGTAGAAGAGGCTGAAAGTTCAGTAGAGCTGCAGCTGAGCCATCGTTTTATTTGTGTTTGACACTACAAGTCACCATTACACAGCCATTTAATCCAGTGTTAATATAAAATACTAAAATACTTTTCATAATCTGATCAAATTCTGATATATTTCCAGTTTCATTTCATTTTTGTTTATATATATGTGTGTGTGTGTGTATATATATATATATGTACAAATTTATTATTTTTATTATTATTATTTACAATTTTAAGCTACTGTTAATAAAACTCAGCACTTCCTGTAGATTCTTTTATAATAAAAGTCTTCCAGGGATGGGAAGAGATTCTGCCAAATGAACTTCTGGAGGCTTTTAATTTGAAAGACAGAGGAAGTGTTGAGTTTGCATTAACAGCAGCAGCAATAATAAATTAATAGAAGAATAGGGAGCAGATCAGAGTATATGAAGTCTTCTTACTAAATCACATATACATTTTTTTGAAATACTTTTTTAAAATTTAGAAATAACAGCTTGTTTTTATCAGCAGAGATAATGTCCCTTTCTGTTATTGGAGGAATTTATATTATTTCCTTTTATGGCCCTACAAATCGCTTAGTGTTCCTTTAATACAGAGGTCCTCATTCCAGGTCCTCAGGAGCCACAGTGCTGCATATTTTCCATCTCTCCTGGCTCTTGTGATCAAGAGTTGGAGCCTTCCAGATCTCGATTGGCTAAACACACCTGATTTAGCTAATCAGGTGTGGGTAAAGCAGGGAGGGGTGGAAAATATATAGTGCTGTGGCTCCCCAGGACCAGGAATGAGGACCTGCTTTAAAACTAATTATGCCAAACATACTTTACATTTACTAAAACCCCCAAGTAATTTGTGTAATGACAGTAGTGAGCATTTCACTCCCTGTGAAGGTCTCCTTAGGTTTGTCACACCCAGTCGTTTGAGGAGAGGGAATCTCTCTGAATTACCTCTCTGGTGTTTTTTTTTTTTTCCTTTTTTCCTTATATATTAAGCTTTTTTTAATTGAGACTTCCTCGTCTTCTTAGAGAGTTTGGGCTGGTTGGGAACTGTTAATGTGTGAGCCTGTAAAGCCTTTGAGGCATTGGATTGGTACTGGGCTATAAATAAATAAATCTGACTTGACTCAATTTACTCTATATGCTTTTAACTGCATTAAAATGCTAAAATTAAGCAACTTTTCTGGTTTGCTGTGATGGATTACGTAACTCAAGCACATTTCAAGTCTATAAGTTGATTCTTGTATCGTACTGGAATGAACTCAAATCAATGGCAGCATGGAAGGTAGGAAAAATAATTCTAAAATGTACTGCTGCAGTAGTATGTTGAAAAAGTGGTTTGCATGAACATAATGTGTTGTATTTATTGGGCTCAAACTTGCAACTGGAGTGAGTTAAAGTATGCTCCTTTAACTCACTCCAGTAGTAGTACAAGGTTGGATCACGTGTGCAGTCAAGGTGTGACAGTGATTTTAATGTTCCAATCCTAAAGCCTTCAGACCAATCAAATTTGAGAAATTTTCACATTTAAATAAGGAGTTTGTCTAAATGGTTTAAAAAAAAATGCTTTTTATATTTGTCAGCTGCTCAGTCTAAAGTACACATCTGTTTTTCTGCATTATTATTAATTCTTACTGCATCATTCCATGACGTAAGTAAATGGGAAAACATCGGTAACTCAGCACCCGTTTACACGTCACATTAAAATACAATCTTTGTATCCAGATACTTTATGTGAATAACAACATCTCATGTCGGGACATTTTGATCACAAACTGATCAGATCTCAGTCACGTGATCCAGATGTAAAAACCACCTGTACAGCTGAGACATTCATAAGATAAAATCCACCCACAAGTTGAGTGTCTTGTCTTCCTGCTCATTATCATTTCGCCCTCGCCGGCTTGGCGGGCCGTGCTTATGTGCGGGGCATGGGGGTGTTGGCCCTGGGCTCCTTATGTCCCGCTGCTGGCGTTCTGGGTGTTGTGGCCCGTGTGGTGCGGGACCGGGGCCCTCCCGGTGGGCCACTGCCGGCGCCCCACGCCCTTCCCCCTGAGCCTGGGGGCGCCTCTTGCGCTTCTATGGGAGGGGCTGTCTGGGGGCGTGCTTCGGGGTGTGGCCTGGCCTGCTCTTCTGGTGGTCTGCTTGTCTGCTCCGGTGGTGCATGTGGTGCCTTTCCTGGCTCCTGGGCTCGTCCGTTGTCCTGGTTCTGCTCTGTCCCTCCGGGGTTCTACATCCTGGGTGTCTTTCCGTCTGGGGTGTCCCGTCCGACCGTGTGGCTTCTATCAGGCTCAGAGAGGTCCCTGTACTATGGTAAGGTTCTGTGTTTAGGTCCCGGCCTGACACATCAGCTACAATTGTGATCCGATCCTAAGCCGTGATCTGGGTCTCTGAGGTTGCTGGGCCAGTGTTTGAGGCCGTCACCACCACTTAGTATTGGGTGTTCTCAGGGGGATCTGGATTTTGTGCATGGAACTTCACGATCTAAATAAGTAGACTGTTTATTGCTGTCACTGTTTGCTTATGTGTTGTATTTTTGTCCTGGTCTGTTGTGTCGTGGGGTTTTAGCCTCTTTGGTGTTTCACAGATTTAACCACTACACTGGTTATTACTGGTTATTACTGTCACTACTCGTCTGTGTGTTTTTGTCTTTGTGTTGTTGTTCAGGTGTTTAGCCCTCCTTGATAGAAATTGTTTGTTAGTTTTAAATAAAGTGTAATAGGTTGTTCAAGGAGGGCCGGTGAAGGTCACACACTCACACACATTCACCTATGCACTATATACAGTATTATCTGTCTGTTGCTAGATTAAATTGCATATATATAAAAAATGGTTGTGCCAATCTTGGCATATACCACAACTATATATGCAGACAGGAAAAAACAAACAAAAATGTTATTTTGAATCAGCATGGTAACTTGCTTTGAAAGTGTACTTGCAGCTGGAATGTGGACAGACCTACACTAAAAACTACTAGTTATTAAAAAAATAAATAAATAAATGCTGCGTTTGAGTTACCTCAGAAGTCAAATTTTTTAGACTTCTTACTTGGAAAAATGCCTTGGAGCGCCATTTGAAGTCGGAGCTCCGGCTGGGAAACTCAGACCAAAATTATCTGAATCTTCCCCGACTACCAAGTATGACGTCACTCAACATGGCAGCACCATGGAAGTGAGCTTTATGAATGGAAATGATCAGCTAACAGGTGAATAAAGTATTTTTTTCTTACATGACATTGAAATAAAAAGGTCAAAATATATCTCCATGGTAACTATAGTGTATAATGACCGTTTGCCATTGATATGTAAGTGTAAATAAGTTCAAAACATTTACTTCTCTGCACAAATGTGATTAATATCATTGTAAAACAACACAACCAAACAGTCCTGTAGTCTAACTTTATTTAAATTAGCATTTATTACTAAGTTTAGTTAATCTGACAGGATTTATTGGCGTTCAGCTTTTTTGGCTACATTTGGCTGGAATGGTTTGAGGCGGAAATAGGAAACTTCCGACTGGGAAAAATCTGACTTCCAAGGCTCAAACATACTGTAGCATAAAAACTAGTTATTTAAAAAAAAAAAAAAATGGACAAAACATGAACTAACATCTGCCTACTGAGAGCTAATTGCAAAGCAGCAAGAATATGAGATTTTTAATGAGCACACATTTCTAAGTTAATTGTTATTTATAAAGAGGAAATTGCATGCAGGTGTGAGAACCCACGGCTTTATAAATCTGAATTTATTCGTGTTTGCATGCAGCATTTTCCTGTTTTGACCCGACGTGAACTTTTAGTTTGAATTCCATGCACAGTTTTATAAACAATGATCCAGATCTTAATTCATCTGAAAATGATCACATGACTTTTTACTTGTGCACCATTGGAAACAACCAACTGACAGCAAAAGCTTCACATAATATTCACAATAAATCATACAAAATTACATTGGTAAATTCAAAAATACAATAGCAAATGTGTAGAAAATGTTTCAAGCAAAATGAGAAGCAACTCTCAAAATCAGCATGTATGGACAGTGGAAAGGATGTTTTTTGTTCTGATTTGGGTAAACGGACCAAAGTTTACTGGGATCAGGGTCGGATCAGAAATGACGGTTCGGGTGTGTGTGTGNGGGTGTGTGTGTGTGTGTGTGTGTGTGTGTGTGTGTGTGTGTGCGCTGAGGCTGAGGCCAGCGGTTGCTAGCAGGCCCTGTGGCTTCATGCTGCTGCTCTACAGCCTGACATCAACACTGTGGCTGACCTCCTTCCGGCAGATGTCCCAGCATTGAGCCGAGGGGAATCCCACCACAAGCAAAGGTTGCGCAAAGAAAGAGAGGCTCCCCGAAACTGGAGACCTGCCGCCCCTGCTGAGAAATGTCCAAGGTGTAACTGCAGCCGAGCAGGTTGAGTCAGTCTGCAGGGTTTGTTCTTCCTCTGTGACCGTTTTCTGTTTCAGCTTCAACCGATTTTCAGCAGGTGTTTAACCTTCATGCTGCACCAAACTATCTATCTATCTATCTATCTATCTATCTATCTATCTATCTATCTAT
>VXCM01003660.1:18233-43286 GCA_014773175.1 Lucifuga dentata | reverse complement strand
AAAAAAATAGTCCAATCTGTAGACAGATACACCCATAGGTTCAGGGGCAAGTGGAGGTCCCAGAACAATCACGGAGGATGGAAAACTTGGTGGCCAGGGTGCAGTTGAACCTTTTGACCAGACCCTCAGGATAGTTTTTTTTCCTTCTATAAATTAAATGATCATTTAAAAACTGTATTTTGCATTTACTCTGACTGTTTTTGTCTTATATACAATTGTGTGTGAAAATCTGACATGACAAATATTCAAAAATAGCAGAAATCAGGAAGTGGGCAAATACGTTTTCATGGCACTGCACAGGAAGAGTCTGGCACAGATACTGTGTATATGACATTAGCTGTTCATTCATTCCCATGGGAGAATAAGTTCTTTTAATTTTCATGATGCATGGTCTTTCCTTTGTTGCTGCTCTAAAGACAAATATCAAAATTATGACTTTATTTTTGATCTATCCAACACTGCTGTGTTTGCACAGTGGTTGCATACGATTGTTCTTGATTGTATTTGTCATCACTGGACCATCTCACAACTTTTAGCACAACATATGTTAGGATGTTTTTGATTTTCCCACATTATTAGTGGCTTTTTGAAGATTTTCTTGCTGGTTCATATTTTTATTGTTGCATAATGTATGTCCAACTATTGTTATACAGTAACTATTGTTGTAAGTACTGCTGTTATTGCAGACATGGTCATTCAAGTAGAAGACATCTCTCTTTGAGTTGCCTCTAATAAAACAAGTCTTTGCCTTCAGTAGATGTGTGTGAGAGCTTAGGCCAACAGCCAAGAAAACATTTTGTACATTCATCGAGCCTTCCTATTGACACTCCATGACATTACCCAAGAACAAAATGTCAGCTTTGCATAAATACATAATTTCCCCACCAAAAATTGCACAAATTTAACATTTTTGAAGATGTCAGTATTAGAAGTGCAGGTTAATACTGTATCTTGTGGTTGGCCATTTGCGTCTCTATCAGTCCAAAATCTTGTTTTTTCACTTTATAGCAGTCTAACCCCAGAAATATCATGCAGTATATCTAAATACCACTACAAACATGTATCTTGGACTTTGTCTGAGGTTGCAGGTTTAAAGCCAGGTGAGCAGGAAGTTTTCCATAAAGAGCATGAACTGTTAACTGACAGTGTGCGTCAGTACATTACTTACAATTAATTATAATGAACTTGATCACGAGTTACAATGCTGGACATGAGGCCTATTAGCTTCTAACAAGAGCGGTGGAAGAGTGTTCTTTCTGCTTTTCTAAAAAGAACATAAACACACACCATTTATGCAGACAAAGTCTGCAGCAAAGCCACAAACAGGATGCGATCCAGTCATGTTCAAAATGGTTCCATGGACCACAGTCAGACCTCAGTGCACCTAGTTTAGAGTTCCTAGTTGTTGTTTTTTTTCCCCTATGAATGTCTTACCAAATGATTATTAATATAAGGACCAAATTTATACACGTTAAAAGGAAAACAATGCTAAATTAAAAGACAATAACTGAGGAGGAAGAGATCTTTAATGAAATACATTTTCATATTTTACAAGAAATGAATACCTTGCAAATCACATTTGAAAACATGTAATAAACATACAATGAAAATGTAAACAAGTCACCACCCCTCCCACATGCCTCTCTCTCACACACACACACAGAAGACATAAATAGGTCATAATTGGTACACAATGTTGTTTTGTAGCAACTAAACTGATGAGATCCATTCCAAACTGAACCAAGCAAAAGCAACATGCAACACATCACTATAGCTTAATTTTTGATTTTTGTAACTCCTGTTTTGCAGCATAGATATGACATGATATGCTATCACAAGTAGTTTCACAGTGATATACAGTATTAATTAGAATATCCTACTCATAGTGTCTTAAAAATTTCATGAGATAGTGAGTGAACCAGTGACATGATGTGTCAGCACTAAGGAAAAGTATCCAGAATCTGGCCATTCTATTTCATGCCATTACAAATTGAGGGGCTGTGTATGTAAAACGTGAAAAGCACATTGATTTTTAGTGTGGATGTCTTGTTAACTTGTGTTTAGTGTGGATGTCTTGTTGTAAACCTTGATAACATAAACTTAGAATATAACCAGAGTACAGATCATAGGGAGGATCAATATTTCAACCTGCAGGAAGGTTAAGAGAAAAACAAAGTTAGATATTTAGTTATGAGAAAATGGAGAACAATACATGGGATCCAGGGATTAATTTGGTCCTGTTTTGTCGTAGCTTTTCTCCTTTGCTTACTATTCATTTATGAGGGGAAAGAGTCGTGAATATATCCTTTATACAATAGGCAACTAAGTGGGTAGATTGAATGTAGCTAAGCTAATTAGAAATTCCTGAAAGGTACAGAGGCTGCTGAATTGTGATTGTACATTACAGTAAACTGGTCTAACAAGCTGTGAGAGACGTAAGAACTGAAGCATTACTATGTGATTCAAATGAAAATAGCACAAAAAAAGGCAGAATAAAGATATACAGATTAATCCCTTCAGTCCGACTTCTGCAGTGTCATGTTTCGTACCCCAGGTTAGTACGTTCCCTCAGCACTGCATACATGCAACTGCCTGTGTTTTGTGTCACAGTATCTTCCGTTCTAACCTATTGGTAGTGGTTAGTGTAACAGCAATGTGGGTCGTGCCATACACATCATGCTGCAGACTGGCTTGTATTCATATTGTCTATGCTGTTGAGCACAGCATACTGCAGGGAAGAAACAGACAGCAGCCGTGCATCTCAAATACCTGAGTTCCCCTTCTTAACATCTCTGAATGAATGAGAGAGAGAGAGAGAGAGAGAGAGAGAGAGAGAGAGAGAGAGAGAGAGACAGACAGACAGACAGACAGACAGACAGAGACAGAGAGAGAGAGAGATTATATTCTCATTTTCTTCTTGTAATCTGCATGGATTTTGCAAAGTGAATGTTGGATGATGAGAAGAATCACAAACTAAATGGCAGAGTGCATAATAAAAAGTCATATTTATGCAGCTGGATACGTAGTTGTAATTAAAACAGCATCTTCCTCAATGAAATTCAATGGAAAAACCTTTTCAGATCAGTTATTTGTTTTGCCTCTATGACAGAATTTCACAACTTACTTGGGTTGTGTCCTGCAGTTCTTTATCCAGCCTGGTTAGCATTGAGTTGCGGGGGTAGAGAGCAAAAGTCAAGAGATGAGGAGTTAAAGAAATCAAGGGGGCGACCATATAGTCAGTATGCATGCAGTAGCTGGGGGGTCAGGAGACTATATCCACACTGTCATAGGAGGGTTAATGGAGGGAGAAGAGGAGCAGGGAGGAGTCAAGGCTCTGAAGTGGAAGTGAAGTAAAGGTCATACGAGTGACACCAATATAGTGCAATGCACAAGGGACAAGAGCTTTTCATCTCATCACACTGCCATACACCTGAAGCTATGTGTCTTCCTCAGTGTGTTAGGTGTGTATGTAGGTAAGCTCATAGTTGAAATGCTGGAATAGTTTTAACTGGTTTGCAAGCCTATTGTAGTTCTGTTTGACTGCTAAGCTTACACCATGCACGTTTCAGCCCAGATCATGGCACGGTTTTAAATATGTGTGCAATTTCATGCAATGTTATGAGCTTCTCTCCCACCATTTTGTCACTTCTGTTAATAACATATACAGCTATTCTCTCATTAGTTGCACAAGTCACCAGCAGATGGGTCAAAGTGGAATTGTGTTTAACTTTGAGTGCATCAAATTGGAGAATTTGGGTGGCTCAAGGTTGTGAATTGACTCTGTCATTTTTTACACAGTACACCTGGATAAAAAAAATGTCAAAGCAGTATTAAACAGAATAATGATCTAATGAGAATGTTCTTATATCATATTTTAAACTACTTTTTCCATTCTACAAGAAAGCGCATACTGTATATCCGAAAGCAATTCAAAATCTGGATCACCTTGCAGCTTTTGTTTTATTAGTTTGGTTGTCTGGTGTTGGTCTTCATGAAAGCTGCAATTACTTTAATTTCAGGCCACTGTTTGCCATCTTGTGTTAAGATTTGGCACCTCATATTTTTCATACTTTTAATAACCTAATCATCTGGTGGCATTCAAAAAGATTTATACTGAAAAATTTACATTCTCTTTCTCTCTCTGCATTCCACTACGGATTGCATATAATTTTCTCAACTGTAATGCCAGCCCATCTTTGGAGGTGACTGTGTTTACCTGGCTTTTTGTGCAATCTACTGAAGGATAATTATGTTCACTGGAATCTACAATATGACAGAGGTCAAGGAAAGTGAAATGGGTCGATTTACAGGGAAGGCCACATCACAAGTAATAAAATCAATATCTGCCTGACAGCAGGCTGGAAAAGGAGTTCTCTAAGGTTAGTTAGTCATGGAATCATGGCATGGGGTATTTTGTAGCAGCAGAGAAAAGGATTTCTCAAGGAGATATTATGCAATTAACTAATCAACACAGGCAGGTTAGTTGATTTACCTCATGCATGCAAATTTGTGTATACCCCTCTCCTCTTCATACCTTAGGGCAGAATGAGAAATGGATGAGTGTGCCTAATTTAGTTACTTGGAATTGAAGTTTACATGTTTTTATATTTTGTTTGATTGTCCTTTAAGTCAGTAGTGCAAGTCACCATTGCTCAAGAATTTCTTTGCAGTAGACAAATCTAATAGAAGTTACGAAAGAACAAAGCAAAGAAAACAAAAAGCTGCTGATATAACCGCAAAAATGCCTTCAGTTATACCAGGTCATTAGGTATAGTGAAACAATCTAACACAATCCAATACAACAGCCACGCTACATTACTGATGCTATGTTTTGACACATAATAGTCGATACATGAATGTCTATCACTCAACTAAGTGATGAGAAAATAATCAACATTTCATGATAATTAACACCAAAATAAATCATTTATTCTGCTGTCCCAGTTGATAGAGCGCGCCAAAAACCCAACTTCATTAGTGGAGGTAATAACTGAGCCTACATGTGAACTTTGTGCAGGTATAAACATTGATAAACTGACTCACTTGATGATGCTGGATGGAATGTGGACATATTCCATTGGGATGATTTCTCGCAGTTCCTCCAGACTGTTCACATACTTGATCTTACTGCTGAACTTGGAGCTGAAAAAAAAAAAAAAGCCCCTAAAATTCCCATTAGGTTAAGGTTGCATTTCTACAGCTGATTTTAGACTATAATCTGTTCTGTTGTAAGACACCAACAACACTGATTGTTGGTTTAATCTCCATTTTGAAAAAGACTTTTGAAGACCTTTTCTAATAAGGCAGTTGTAAACTGCTTTAAGAGTGTCATCACATGCCTAAAGAACAATACTGACCTTATGAAGGGTCTGGTGATTCCCAGCAATGTCCGTATGAACCAGGAGGGATGGGCGATAATGAACATCTTGAGGTTTTTCTTCAGTCTGTGGGACAATAGAAGGGGCGGAAATGGTTATGTAATCAGATTCAGTTAATAAATACAGAACTAGTCCAGATATGAAATTAAAAATAGAAACAGAACAGTGCTGCTGAATAATATTCAAGACATTTATAGTTGTGTAAAATGCTAGCTGAGTTACAAAAACTTTCAGTCATCAAGGTGTTCTTAGATAGCTCCAATCACTGGAGAATGGAATTCTAGGTTTATGCTTGTTAATGTTCTTTCTTTCATTTTAGTCAAACAAAATTTCTCTCTCTCTCTCTCTCTCTCTCTCTGTGTATGTCTGTGTGTGTGTGCATTGGGATGTTAGTTTGAGCAAATATTACCTTCTGTCTATCATCTGGTAACATTTTTTCATCCAAGTGAAACCAGGCATCCTCCTGCGAGGTGTGGCACCATTCAGGTAAACAATCATGTAATTTTCTGCCACCATTAGTTCCAGAGTACTTATCACATACCTACACATCCATACCCACACCCACACACATACATGCACATGCACACACAATGGAAACCATTGAGTAAAGCTCACATAATTAAGAAATATTATTGGAACAAAAAGTAACGAGTAGCTGAATGTAAACTGCCACATCAGAGCGAGAGAGGGTGGTGTGTTAATAGAGAAGGAAAAAAAAAAGACCCAATTCTATGTACACTCGCTTTATAGTGTATATGACAAAAAACATGCCCTCAATTTGTCTTTAACAATGCTGCGTTTATATATATGAGGTACAGAATGTAAGCAACAACAACAACAGAAAAATCTAATTATTTGCACAGGAGAAATAGCTTGTTTGGAACCAAAATGGCTTCATTCGCTGCATGGTTGCAAGTCATGAACCAACATGTTAAGAGCTGGAAAAATATCAATCAAGTATTTCCAGCTATTTTCACTTTGCCTGTAACCTAACTGACTTTTGATGGCACAGTTATACCTAGTAATCCACAACTGACCTTCATCGCTCAGTGCTGAAAGCTGTTGCAGTCCTTTGCAGCAGTAATTGATAATAATGCTAGCCCAAATAAATGATTCAGGATTTGAAAAAAAGGACACCAAAAAAACTAGAATTTTCATAAAGAATATCAAACTAAAAAAAAAATCCCACATCTATAAAACATTCCCAAGCCCATGGCAGCATTACTGTAATACAAATCTGACAAATTTAACAGCTAAATATTCATGAGGCTGTTTACTCTTTCATGTCTAAAATACCCCAGTAGTTAAACTGCACTCTCACAATGAGAACAGACAGAATGGAGCTTTGGGGACAAGTATTCGTGAAAGATTAAAACTCCCAATTATGAATTGAAGATTTGCATAACAGAAAGGTCCTGCACCCAACCATGAGACCATTAAAAATTAGAAGTTGAAATTTATTCATTGTTTGAAATTTGAATAATGCATTTTATATAATGCATTATTCAAAAAAAAAAAAAAAATTGNAAAAAAAAAAAAAAAATTGAATAATATATCTATTTATTTGGAATTGAAGGTTTATTGTGATTTGACACCGTAGTTACTGTAATTACTGGAGGTTTAACATCCTTCTATGCATTCATTTCTGACTGACGAAGCCATCTGGACGGATGGTGAAACGTTTCAGAATTAAAAAACTTGAATCCAGTAGACCTGACTCAGTTTTCATCCAATATATCTACCCGCCTTTGATGAGAATCTTCATCAAATCACAGAAAGTCGTTTTACTTACAGAAAGAGATTTTCCATTACGTAATTGTAATTGTCACAGTCACTGTCTGGTAGGAAGCAGGCCGCAAACACAATGATGGCATTGTGTTCAGCGTAATACCCTGAAAACACAGACAGCAACAGTAAAGTGGGTTTAAATGATGAAATGCTACCAAACATAGGAAAAGCTTGTGTCTGTGGATCTATGTGTGTTTTGTGGGTGTGTACCTCCATGAGAGATGACTCTTTTATATGACTCAATACACTTCATGTCAATGCGATGCTCCTGTTCCCCGATCACCACACTTCTCCACAGCCTGCTGTCCCTGCTCTCCTCACCTGCACTGTGTCCTGGGACAACATCGCTTGTTGCTGCTCCAGCATCCAGATTATATTCCTCTGAGTCTCCTGTTTGTTACATCAAAGAAAGCCAAAATATAGGTCCAGTTTACAAGTTAACATGCTGTAGTAACATTTTGTATCCCTACTTTCAGGACAAAAGATAGCTGAGAGAGAGAGGAAATATATATTCTTTTCCCCAGAAGTTTTGTTTATGTATGCTTATGAATGCAAAATAATGTGTGAAGAGTTGCATGTTCGTGTCTGTATTCAGAAATGCTAATCTGTCATCAGGTGTGAGTCTGACCATGTGTGTTGAAATCCAGTGAGTCAGCCTCATCAGGTGTGTCCAGCTCATCTAAATTGACATCCAGGTCATCTCCTGTGTCCAAGGCCTCATCTTCTGTATCCAGGGCATCATCTGAGAGAAGGGACCCCTCGCTGTGGTCCAGCGACACATTCATTGGTGGAGCTGCTAACTTTCTCCTTTGAGTCGACCCTCCTGACAGATCCAGGGAGGAGGGTGGGTCTGGTCAGAGAGATATGGCTTAATGAGGCTATGTTGTTAAGGCTTTTTCTCTAAACGGGTTCTAGATCCACTGGTAGAGCTCCATCATTTTACAAGAGTGCTATATGTTCAAAAAAGTAATAGTGTTTGGTAAAATCACCCAAAATCATGAGCACTAAAACACCAGGTGTTATGGGTTTTACCTTCTCTGTTATCGATCTCCTCAGCAGCTTCCTCGCTGGATGTTGTCTTCATCATCATTCTTGCTGCACTGTCTTCCTGTTGGGAGGACCTGCTGAGAGGCACAGAAATACAATAATGGGCTACAACATAAATTAGCATTGCTATCACCACCAACACCATAGGCACAGCTACACACAGTATCGGGCCAAACAAACCAAAGACAATCATCTACAAAGAAAAGAATAAGCAAATTTTCCCCATGACATGGAATGAGAAATAGTTTCTGCTGATTTGACACTGGATGTAAAAGATGAAAGCAGATGAAGACAGGCAGAAAGTGACTCACTGCTTCATTCCCAGGGCTCCACGTGTGGGCTGAGGAAACAATACTGAGCAGTGTTGCTACCTCCCCCAACCAAAGCCCCTCTGCCCAACTGATTAGCATAAGGCCTTCTAACAATGGAGAGAAGCAGTACAGAGAAACACACATACAGTACGACCATAGACAAGCGACAAGCAACAACAGATACAAAGACACACGCACACACTCAAAAGCTTCTTCAAACTGTTTTCCTTCATCTCAGAACTCCCATCTTTCCTTCATGATAGCTTCTTTCAGAATAAGTGACTGTGCCACAGTTTCCATAATTAACATAATCACTTGATTATGGGAGGGTTTGCTGTAGTGTATATGTGTACATACATGCACACATACACATATGTGCACACTCAAATATCCACACAAAGAACAGGCAGGAAGGGTCGTCTGTCACCTACAGGAGGGGGTGGGTCAACAGAATTACAAAATGGGGCAAAACAAGTACCATATACCATGATGCAACTGCTACAAGGAGGTTGATAAGTGGATATTAATTATAACTTGGATTCAGAAAACAAATAGGGACAATTTCCTGTGACTTTGACCATTTGGCAGGTCTTTTAGGTCTTTGATGGTTTTGCTTATATCACAAATGGTTGTAAATACAGCAGGAGGACAGACTTAATTATTATATTAGGATACAATGATAAACACAAAATGCAGCTTTTTCACTACTAAGATGAAATTTTAACTTAGTGTAAGAGCTTACATACTGTTAAACTTTAAACTTTACAGATAAAATGGATGTGCACAGCCATTATCACATGCAAAGCAAAATTCATGCACTTTCAACAAAGTACACACAGTTGCACAACATATCCATCCATAATTAAGCCAGATAGACATGTAAAGTGACTATCTTACATTCATATCATTCTATCGATAAGCAAACAGCTTGTCATTGCACATTAACATACATATGAACATACACCCTGTGTCATTTATTTCACTACCTGCAAAACTGCAAAAAATGACAATGACCACCCACCACCTAAAAATGTTGGTTCTTCTGTTTTTTTAAGAACTTCCCCATTTTGAAGTCATTGCATTTCCCTGCTGTTTAGTCAGTATGGGTTAGTAAGAATTTGGTTAGTATTAGTATGTCAGTACTTGCTGGCTGTGTTAAACAACAAAATTATTTAATAGGATTTATTATGTTTAAAGAACTACTCACCATTTTAACTGAAGTTGTGCCTCTCTGTGGCAAGAGACAACAGTGCAGCTCTTAGCCTTTGAAAACCACCAGGCTCTCACTGACTTTGATGCATGTTGAAGTTTTCAAGGATCTTACTACACCATGTACTTGCACTCACAGTGTCAGTACATTTATTTTGGGGCAATTTTAGAACAAGAGCAAAGTTCAAAAAATGTTGACTGTACATGATCAGTAACAATACAAACGACAGTTTATATGCTGAAATTCTTGAACTCAGAGGAAAATTAAAGCTTGCCTAAGTGAAAACTCACCTTGAAAGGAGGAAGTGGACGTATCCCTCTGGCACATACTGTGCATGATCTTGTCTCTCAGAGTCAGGATATGTATCTGATTGGTTGAAGTTTTTTCCATCAAACTGGTAATGGGAATCAGTATTATAGTGACTCTGGTCATCAGCTTGATACTGAGAGCACTTGAGCTCAGAAGCACACAAGGAGCTAGAATCACCTGCATACTGGCCTTTGGCTAAGTACTGAAATCTAGCACCTGGATCATCCAAGCTGTACTCAACATGATCTCCAGCTTCATTATCATTCCCAGCCGGCTCAGATGCAGGCATCAGCTGCGTGGCAACAGTTGTAAATTCAGCATAGACATCTGTGGTATTCTGCTGGCTGCTGGATTTGGTATGAATGCAGCCTTGGTGGATGGTTTGGTTTTCAGTTCTTTGGTCAATGTGGTGGTAGTTGTAGCCATATTGAGTTTGACTCTGAGTGACATTCTGATATCCTGTCCACTGGTGCACAGCATCATCACTGGGCAGCTGGAATGAGAGTTGCGATGTCACATCCTGGCATCTTCATTTAAGGGAGTGGGGAGTGGGGATCATTGCAGAGAGAATAAAAAATTCAGATAAAACTGGAAATACAGTAGAGTACTGTGAACCTCAATCATCTGCATCCTTCAGGAAATGTACATGGAATACATTATACAACAACAAATGATCAACAAATACATAAAGGTATTATGTACACAATGCTGATATAGAGTTAGGTACTGGGGCAACTTTTACCCTATCATAGACATGGGTACACGCACACACACACATGCACACCTTGTAAGAGAGCTAGGGGAGCTGTTTCCATTAGCTGTGGTGGGGCTCCAGCTGTAATGAGGCAGGTAATGCATATTTAATGAGGCGTAAACAGATTTATAAACACACACAGAGCTGCAGATCAAAGCTTGGTGCTGCACACGCAAGAACATGGACATTGTTTCTGATTCATTCACATATGCACACACAAATATGGGCATATCTGTTTCTTTTTCTGTCATATTCATATAGTTTTCACATTGTTTTCTTTCAGTTTCACTCACTCACTCGCTCACTCACCCATGATGGCACACACGCACGCATGCACACATGCACACACACCATCAGATTCAACGACTCAATTCCCATGTCTCCCCTCTTGGAAAACGCTGTGAGGGCATGTTATAGAGCCACATGGCTACAATATTCCCCATATGACCCTTTATATTCCCATTATTAAACATATACACACACTCTCTCCCCTCAGGAGGGCCATCTAGCTCACTTTTGACAGCCTGTTCAGCCACACTAATATTCCTCCATACAGATTCCATTGAGAAAGCTGTATGACTATAAAAACCCAGTGGAGAACTAAGGGGAACTATGAGTGACTGGAGGGGTGATCGTGTGTGTGCACGATCATGTGTTTCTATGCATGGCAGGCACATGTGTGCACTGACATGTTCTTTAACTGGTTGTTAGCAGACTGCTAATAGAAGGCCTGCCATTAACAAAAGCAAGAATACTGGCAAGAAACTGCTGCATCTTTCATTCGTAGCATGTTTATGTGGAGTACATGCTATATGTGTGCAAGAAAAATAATTTGATGTTTTGTTTGCGTTGAATATGATGTTTCAGGATAAATCTTAATCTGATAACTCAGATTTTAGAGTAATCAGTGATCTGGTGCTTACTTATTTTTGTTTCTTTCCACAGTTTTTTTCTGCATTTTCTATGTTCTGATTATTTAGTAATTGTAAATGTGACAGAATAAAGTTTTAATATACAAGCGGATGATTTGCTGTAGATTACTTACCCTGCAATGGGTGACTCTCTTTCTTGAGAAACTCCATGGCTTCCAATCTGTTGTTCAGTCAACCATTCCTGAAAACCCACAGTCCTTACCGGTTGTCCATCAGAGTAACCCACCAAATTCTGTGGGAATCTGTCCTTCTTTGGTTTCACTGAAGAACCTATCTGTGATCTTTGAATGGGATCTGTCTCTTCTTTCTCACAGCGTACTTCTGAAATCCATCTGGACTGGCCAGAGTGCTCAGCACTAATTTCTTCATCATGCTCTTCCTCATCATCCTCCTCTTCCATTAAATCTCCAGAAAATGGTAATCCAAGTCCTTTTTCAGTAGAAAGACCTGATTCACTTACTGGGGTTCCAATTAGTGAGCTAGTGTGGGAGACAGAGCTGTTGGTAAGTGCAGGGGTTTGTGGGTCAGATGTGGTTTGAGGTATGTCTTGTCTCACTAACTGATCCCCCCAAACTTGAAGGTCACCCAAAGATGGAAGGCATGGTGGGACAGCACAGGGGGATTGCCCACCTTCATCTGAATCCTCCACAGAGATTTGTGAATGGACATAAACTTCCTCTTTGGTTTTTAGAAAGTGGTCTGATGGATATCTCAAGGATGAGGAGACACTTCTCACTGTGATACTTGATTTATTATCATAGTTTCCCTCTTCTGCCAGCAATGAGCTGCAACTTGTTGGTCTTAAATCTGATGGATGGAAAACTTCAGTACTTTTTGATTGGTTGGGACTGATGATTTCTGGCACTATGTGATGCTGAGTGGCATTATCACATACTTGGCAATGCATGCTGCCTGTTACAGGTTGAGAAGAGCTGTGTGTATCTAAGGCTGACTGATCAGAGCTACAAATATAGGATGTTCCTGTTTTTGAGGATGCCTGTTTTGTTGTGTTTGTGTCTTTAGTGCTTTGACTTGAATGTTTCATATCATTATTAGATTGCTGAGAACTATCAAATGTAGTCTGGATAAAGATTGCTTCATTTTGCTGTGTTTGTTCTGCACTTCCTTGGTGCTGTCTATGTGCTGCTTGGACCTGGCTTTGCAGCACTGTGGCAGCAAATGACAGCATGCTAAATGTCTCCATGGACTTCCCTGTTCCTCTTGCTTGCCTTACACTGTCACACTCTTTAGGTTGATGCTTCCTCTCTCTCTCAGTCTCTTTTACAGTTCCAGAAACAATGATGTATTCCATCTCTAGGCCTGATGAGGAATCTCCATCAGAATTGGACCTGAGGTCATCTCGACTTCCTGGGTGAAAGCTGTCTGGGCTGTACTTAAGTGTCTCTTTCTCCTCTCCAGAACTGGGGCTCAGAAACATGGTGTCTGTTATTGTGCCCTCCACATTTCCATTCCCCTCGTTGTTTTCCACTTGGCTTTCAGTGCCAGGCCTGTCCTCATTGCAGACCATTTTGATTGGCAGATCATGTGAAGATGAAATATTGTTGCTTGCAGTTTCCAAGTCATCTTGTTTTTTGGAAATGGCTGGGAGATTGTCCCACATCACCAGGCTTGGAGTTGATGACTGATCAGTTAGAGTTTTTGTCACAGCAGCTTCTCCCGAACATGAATGATGGGTAATTACCACAAATGGAGAGTGATCTCTAGGTGGCTCTATCCACTCTGACTCTTGTTCACTTTTGTTGTCATACTTACTCTCAACTGAACTTCTCCCACTCCTGGTCATGTGATCCAACTCAACAGGTCTATCAAATGTGAAGACTTGGTTGGCTGGCTTTTCATCTGCCATTACTGCTCCGTATCCCAGAAAATCACTCATTTGGTATTGTTCATGTCTCTTATCTAGCTGCACAGGTTTGGCCACAGCTATAAAAGGGCTAGATTGGCCCTCTAGTTGTACCATGTCTACTACAGGGTTAGCATATGCGTCAGGGGATGATGGCAGGCTCCAAGCATCAGCTCCTACATTGTCATATTCAGAGGTGGAGGTTACCATGCCAGGAATGGGCATGTCCCAAATGTGAGGACCCTCACAGGGGGAAGTTCCATCTTGTAGATTTTCAGATGCCAAATTATGCATGATAGACTGGGGGCTCTGAACATTCTGGATGTCATCGTACCCTGTTTCTTCAGTCTGTATTCTCCCTTCTGCCCCCTCTATGACTATTTTCACATTGTGGTCGTTACCTTCCCCTATCAACCCCACCTTGTCTGGTGTCTGACTAAGTACTTTGTTTGTGTATTCCTCATTATCAATTGCTTTGTCTTCCTCCACTTGTTTGTTTGCATGTGTCTCAGTGGCATCCCATGATCCCATGTGCTCAAGGTCTGACCCTGTTTGTGGTCCTTCAGGGCTTGTTACTGTGGAAGAGCTATCCTCCTGTATCGTGGTATTCCACATCTCCATCCCACCATCAGAGAATCCTGGTGGACTTTCCACAGATGTTCCTCCTTCAAGTTTGGGGATCCGCCCACAGAAGGAATCTGAGTGTTCGGATAAATTGTCAGGGGTGGTGAGAGGTGATATGCTGTCATCCCGGATTGTCATATTCCACATATCTAGAGACTCAGGGTAAGATGTGGTGGTTCCACTATCAGATTTGAGGAGTCCTTTCTGAGCCGAATAGGTCCAGAAGTCTAGCAGCTCCATCTGTCTTTCTCCTTTTTTTCCTTGTAGCCCATCATCCTCTTCCTTAGATGTGTCTGGTGTTAAAGTGTTCAGGAGTGCTTTCTTTCTTGACCCCAACACTATTTTTTCTTTTACTCTGATGGTGGCGGGTTTGCATTTTTCATTTNTTTCTTGACCCCAACACTATTTTTTCTTTTACTCTGATGGTGGCGGGTTTGCATTTTTCATTTACATCCTCCTCTGGTGGTGTCAGCTGCAGATCAGACAGTGAAACAGGGTTCCACTGATCCTTAAGTACAGAGTTTGGGTTCCAGTTGTCATAAGATTCAGAGTGCTCAGTGATCAGACTAAGCTGGGGTTCAAGACTCATAACCTTGTGGGAGGAGTTCTTTGACTGTAAGATCTCCTCACTACTTTCTCTTGCTTTTCCACTTGACTCTTTGTCTTGAACTCTTTCCACAATGTTCCATGAGTTTTTAGACTTTTTAGTCATATTATCTGTGGAGGACCACTCTTGGTTCATTTCAAAGCCAAGTTCATCCCAGGCCTCAGACAAGGAGGATGAAACACTGTCTTTGTGCTGCAGGCAACTGATCCTTTCAGCTATGTCTTCTGGGAAGAAACTGACCTCACAACTGCTGGATGGGCAGCTACCCACCAAGCTGTTGACTGGGGTTGGAGGAACAACTGTGTCAATCACGTTAATCGCATGGACATCTCCATGATATTGTTGGTGGTGACTTGATGAATTTATACTATCACCCACTGAACTGGGAGCAGAGAAATCCACCAGGTTCAGCTCTTCAAATTCTGATAAACTGGAGCTCCCTGCTTTCCTTTCTCCTTCATCTCCTCTTTCTCCAGTGTGTGTCAGTGCTCCCCCTGCTGGCATGGAGTGGTTACTACTATGAAGTGGGTCAAAACTAAACAGATCTAAATTGTCACTCTTGTTCCTGCTAGATCGGTGCTTCCTTCTCTCAGGTGGGGCAGGAGGGGGAAGACAGGAGAACCCTAGGGGAGAAGGGTTTCTCAGGAAACCCACTGCTGGGCCCCCTCCGGCTATAATCTCACCAATCGGGCTTTCATCACTAAGGAACACTGAACTCTCCTTGGAGGAGCGGCTGCTGCGGATCGTAGTCATACCACTGTCTGGGCTCACAAGCTCCCCACCTGCACCAACTCCGNGCTGCGGATCGTAGTCATACCACTGTCTGGGCTCACAAGCTCCCCACCTGCACCAACTCCGACAGTTCCTGAGTCCTCTTCACCATTTTCCATCACCCTACTTACAGAGAGAAAAAGAAGGATAAAAAAACAGCGGTGAAAGGAGTATTCAAATCCTTTACTAAGTTAAAGTAGTAATATCACAGAAGAATAATATTCCATTACAGTTAAAATTCCAGCATTCAAAAATCTAAAATCAGATACTGTAACATGCATCTGGTGATGTTATTGCAGCACTAATGAAACCCCCCAAAATCATAGATACAAGGATTTTCACTCACAAATTGTTTTAATAGTCATCAAACTGGTAGGACTGCCCAGGATCCATGATACAAGATATACTGAGATTTTGTGTTTTAATGAGTTTCTGTATTAGGTTCACTGATAGTGGATGAAGCAAAAAGAGTTGTGGGAGTTTTAACACTGTTACCTTTCTATTCCCGCATCTCCATTGCCTCCCTCAGCTCTCTCTATGTCGGAATTGATTCCAGATGATCCCTGAGAAAACTCAACGCTGCCTGCCACTCCCTCTGTGGAAGAGGTCCTACTGCTGGGGTGGCAGGCCAGCACAGAGCTCCGTTGGTCGACATACTCCTTTAAGAGGCCTTGGATCTCTTTCTCCAGCAGAGAGGAGGTGCTGGAAGGTGAGGAGGTATTCATGGCGAGGTGGTAGACCTGGAGACAGCCTGACAAACACTCCTTGAATTCCTGCTCACCATGGGACCAATTGGAATACTCTTCTAACTCAGAGCAGATCTGCAAAGACAAGACATTTAGCTTAAAATATTACATTTTTCTGTCTTGGTATTTTTTTTATTTAATTCGTTTTTCTAGAAAGGCTGACTGAGAGAAGCTTGACTTGACTATTGCTGATCAGCGAGCACCTTCACCATCGAACCAACATGCGACAAACCTTTTTTTACACTTACACTACTGCCATTCTTTAGCTACTTATGGGAATTTCAATTTTGAGCTGATCAAAAATGAGAAATTTGCCAATCATGTTTGCACAAAGGACTTTGGAAATTATTTACTCCAAAATGCTACAGTAAAAATTGTTCATAATGTGTGTGTTTATAGTCCTGGAAGTGCTGGATCCAACCATGAAAAAAAAAAACCAAAAAAAAAAACAATAATTCCTGATTCAAAGAATGAGAGGCAAATTTGAAAACAAAAAAAGTGTTATGACAAAGCCTTTGCTTTTGATCCATTACCAGTAACCAGGGTAAATGATTATACAGAGGAGAGTCCAAGAACCAGAGGTATTTTAATGACAAAACTCTTCAGAAATACTGTGTAGAATGGTTCTGTCAGTAATATATAAAGGTCCGACAGCTGATTTACCTGGTTGAGAATATCTGTGTTGTTTGAGTAGACAGCCACCCGCTGGCACAAAAGTTGAACTGTATCACTGATGGAGAAGACCACCACCAGACCATCATAGCCATGGCGATCACTAAATGATTTCAGCTGGTCCATGTAACCACGCTGATCCGAGAATAAAGAAAGAAAGAAAGAAAGAAAGAAAGAAAGAAAGAAAGAAAGAAAAAGAAAGAAAGCTGAATTGACAGATTGTCATTCCCACTTTTTAAAAATGACATTATTAGTGAGACAATAATGAAAAAATCAATTATTAATTTTTACAGTCACAATCTCAAAATGATTAATAAACATCTCCTCCCACTTTGGTTATAGCTTAGCGGAAAACTTTGTTAGACTCCTGCCTTTTATTGGGCATATGTTTTAATTTTTTAGTAAAGCTGAGCTGGTTTCAAGCTTTTGTCTGTAGCAATGAGAGACGAAGCTGTCAAAGCGCACAGAGGGGTACAGCCACACTTTGTGATTTATTGTTTGGAAATTAACTGTTTGCTCTTAAAACAGCCACCATGCACAGATTATGGTAATTCAGTGACATACACAATGATTGATGGATAGAAAGTTGCATTAATTAATTGTTTTGTTTGTCAAGGGAACTTGTTTTTCTTTCTTTCTCAAATGATTAACAACAATCTTATGGCAACCATAATTTGCAAGGCAGGGTTATGGAGAAAATGTGTAAAATGATACTTTTGAAAACATATTTGCAAGATTAATCTAGACTTGTTGTACAACTGTTTGTTTTTTGTGAAGTTCTCGAAATTGTTGTTGTCCTTATTTAAGTAAGAGTTTTTAAAGGTAATATGGTAACGCTGACACAGTAACCAGCAGCACTTCTAAAGTGTTCTATCTATAAAAACGACAGATACAAATAGAAAACCAACACATACAAACAAAAAATATATTCAATTCAAAATCAATTAGAATAAAACTGACATGTCTGAGTATATTAAATAACTGAAAATATATACTTTAGGCTTATAACCTGCTGAAGTTGTGCATGAACTGTGCATGTGTGTGGTGTGTCTAACAGCACGTGTGGTCTTTTTCCACTTTGCACTAGTTGAGCCTATGCGCTCGTGTGTGTGTGTGTGTGTGTGAATATATACAAACATATATATATAGATATATATATCTATATCTATATATAGATATAGATATTATATATCTATCTATATCTATATATATAATATATATATATCTATATCTATATCTATATATATATTATATATATATATATATAGATATAGATATAGATATATATAGATATAGATATATATAGGTGTGTGTGCGTGTATTTGTTGGGGTCCAGTGGAAATGATTGATGAGAGCTGTAGCGGTGTATCTGCCCAGGCTGTGTCAATATTAACCTGTGAGGATGAGGGGGCTACATTACTTCTCCCTCTGTTCCTCCATCCTTCCATCCTTCTCTCTTTCCACAATATGGCTGCTGTCAGACTCAGGCCCATTAATCCTCACACACGCACACACACACTCACACACATACACACACACAACTGTCACTTCACAGACATTGCCATTTCTCAACACAGATATCCTGATGAGTGCAATGAAGCCTCCCAAGATTCTTTAAAACACACATATTCACTCACATAAGTACAAACACACAACTAAAGGCAGACGTAGCCCTAACGAATGCACATTCACACAATACATACATTCATCTGAAGTTACATACTGTAATCTCAGTGTAATCTGTATACACAAACATGTACCAGTAGGTACACATATGAGCTCATGGCTCCAGAAAAGCAATCAATTAAATCTTACTGACATACAATATACATACACAAATGCTTGTATAAGTACGCAAGTGCTGCCAACACAAGTGTGTATATGTGCACATACCCCATACACACACATATGCATGCACACACAGATACACACACAGGCAGGGAAATATAGTCAGAAAATGAGCAGAGTGCAAATCTCAGAGATAACACGCAGGGCGACAGTCTGTCTGCCATTTGGCTCTTAACTGAGTAAATTACTACTCATATTGCCTGCCCCTCCTCTTTCTCCCGCTATCTGCCACCCCCAGATACACAGATTGCCTTTTCTTATAAATTACCAACATGTTAGCTATAAAAATCCACTTGCTAACTGTCTCAAATAACCTTAGGATCAGACCACAGAAACTGAGATCACATTTGTTGAACTTCTGGTGAGTCTAAATATCACTAAGTGTTCTCTTTTAAAACCTGTGCATTATTTTATTTAGTGTTCATTAAAGAGCAGCGATTCAAGTGATAACAAAAACCAAAAGAAAAAAAAACCCCAAACAACAAAACCTAAATACAATGTATAAGGTACATTAAAACACAAAAAATATAAAGTAAAGAATGGAGAAATGTGTCTATCTAAAGCAGTGGTTCTCAAACTGTGGTGTGAGTCCCATCATTGGTGTGTGAAGTGCCCTCTGGTATGACAGCTCTGTATATGAGACAACACAAAGGTTTCATCCATAGATTTTCTTGTAGCCTATTAAGATCATTTTTCAGAAGATGACTAATAATAGAACAAGAATGCATATTGGTGAGGTTTTGCTGTTCAAACACCGGAGTGTGTGTGTGTGTGTGTGTGTGTGCTCTGTCCCACAACAACTTAATACACAACAACACACGTTACAGAACAAGGCGTACTACATGCAATTGTGGATGACCATGTCTTGCGGAGGCTTGTGAAAATCATTAAACGACCAGACTATTTACATATAACCAACAGTCTGGTTGAACCCATCTTTGTGTTGTAGCGATCGTTTGTGTGTGAAAAGGACAGTATTCTCTTTTCAGCGTAATGTCATGTTGCCTGTTGGCATCCATTATTTTATATCTTTACTCTTCTCTGTTAATCTCATTCTTTACCTCTCTGACCTGTCTTTCTGATTGTCACACTTTGCCTCTTTATCTTTGCCTCTTCATGCTTCATCTTTCATGCTTTATCTACACTCTTTATCTTTGCCTTTTCATGCTTTATCTCCATCTTACACTATGCCTGCCCCCCCCCCCCCCCNACACACCCTCTCTCTTTGGTTGTCTTTGCTCCACAGGTAGTAAGTCTTTAGCGACTGCTTGCAGTTCTCCCAACCTGACATCATTATGCACAATAGCCTTAGGTACAAAACTCAGGCCTCATAACTCACGCCCTGTGCGCATAAATTCCCGTGCAAACACAGTCAAAGCAAAAACACATTTCCTGCTGTCACCAACATCTCCGGCAAAGAATTAATCAAGCGTTCATCCATTTAGGCTCTTTACATACCCTTTCTGTCAGAACACAGAACGCTAAGAGAGCTGCGAGTTCTTCTCAGGCGATCGTTTCGCCGCCCTGATGAATCCATCAAGCGAGGTTTGATTTATACATCTGTCTGTGATCACAGCGGTGCAGCTACAGCAAATGGGGTGGCAAGGAGCGAGCTGACACCACCCTGCTCAAACACATGCTCGTGCACACATACATGTGCAAACACACACATACCACACACACACAAGCATGTGCTCACAAAACAAGTCACACACACAGTATTGCTACTTTTGAAGTTTTTTTTCTATTTGGGGGGGGGGGNAAAGTTTGTTGAGATAGAACCCCAAATGACTGTCAGTCTGCATGGCCTTCTCTGCATGCTCCATTCACTCAGCTCTAAGTGAAGGGATTTTAAGGCCAAGATGCAAGCACTGAGTCTATAAATGTTTTGTTGTGTTTACTTGTTTACCATAAAATCCCAAAGAAGCCACAGGGGAGGAAGAAAATGGGGGAAGAGAAAGAGTGAATCAGATGAAAATTAGGAAGAATGAGAAACATTGAGGAAGTTACTGAAGATAACTGAGTGCAGTAGTGGTTTTCAGTTCAAAGGAAATGAGTATAAATGATTAGCATCCTGCTCAAGGCTTCTGTAAATAGGATATTATGAGTAAGTAAGAAAATTTTAGAATAGAACTATTTGGAAATTTAAAAAAGAAAATAAAGTTGGTGTAGCTGTACTTATGAATGGACTAATTGAGAAAAGTATAAAACAGGAAGTGAGAAAGACAGAGGAATGGAAAGATACAGGGATGGAGGGGGGCATCCTGGCTTCCTGGTCTTCAATCTTAGTCCCTGGGAGGCCCACCCTGCACCTGCTATCTCCTCGTCCCTCTCATCAGAAAGGCATTTACACAGTGCCGTGGCTGCGGGCCCCTTCATTAGCGAGCATAATTATTTGTGCAAGTGGTGCAGGGCAAGACTGGCCCCGCATAAACAAACAGGAGGGCCGGAGGACTGTGAGCAAACAACACATTAGAGACAATCAGCATAGCCCAAATGAAACCTAAAGCATACCTCAGATGGAAAGAGGAAACACACATGTACATACACACACACACACACACACAACACAAACACAGAAACATAAAGAATACAGCAAACTATCAATCAACAACTAAAACATAATAGTGGTTAAATGGGAAATAAGTAACATCCAAAATAATGTAAGGATGTATCGATATGTATGTCTATGTATATGTAGATCCACACGACACACAGGCTCACACACTTGTAGTATCCACACTTACAGACAACAAAAGATGATGGATTTTGTTTACCACACGACACAAAAAAACAAAAAACAAAACAAAAAAAACAGCACAACAATTATTAGGGTATCTTGCTACAGCAGCAGATTAGTATGTTCATGCAAGATTATGGATTATTACTCAAAACCAGACAGATAAACTACTAACTTTGCTTTCACACCTTTCCTCTCCTCGAGGTCTCTGCAGTGAAATCAGTGTACATGTCCAATGCCGTTACAGAAACAACAGCCATAAAAAAGCAAAGAATTCTAGAACTTAATGTAACATTTAGATGTCCTTATTAATGTGAGCACGTATGCATCAAAAATATATTAACATATTCATCTCTCTCTCTCTCTCGTTCTGTGTGTTTGTGTGTGTGTGTGGCTCTAGGCTCCTGTCCTTCCTACAGTTCATCAACTCCACAGCATGACAACTCTTCATCCGACCAATGCTTCATCTGCCAGTGCTAATTACTGAGCCATGAAAACACACACACACACACACACACACACGCATAAATAATGTACTTTCATGTGTTTTTGCATTTCTTGAGCATTAACTGAATGTTACATAAGTAGCACCTAGAATATCTGACACAAACACATTTCAACACCAACTTCTATCAGCTCAGGTACCAGCTATCTCATCTTTCTTGTCCACCAGTGACGGTACACAATGACTGTGTGCCTTTGAGCCAGGCACTTAACCTCCATTGGCTCCTGTGGTGCATCTTCTGGTAGCTGACATAATGTTGCTACCAATCCATTAGACATGTTTATATTGTTTGTTCTCCATTCAAAATTTATCAAGTCTTGACCACTATTTTGTCTGAATATTTTGTCTTGCTTACAGTGAGATATGGAACATAAGACAGAGATCAACACACAATACAACAGAAACACACTCAAGAAACT
Source organism: Lucifuga dentata (assembly GCA_014773175.1). Lineage (NCBI taxonomy): Eukaryota > Metazoa > Chordata > Actinopteri > Ophidiiformes > Bythitidae > Lucifuga > Lucifuga dentata. The sequence continues at coordinate 20,761 of VXCM01003660.1, read as the reverse complement.
TCACACTGAAAAACCGATGTGCACAGTATATACTAAAAAATATGTGGAGCAACACACCATAAGTTGTTTACTTAATTTGTCTCACAGAGGTTCAGCAAACCCAGATGACCTTTACTAGTCATATTTTGCTTCAGGAAAGCAGAAACATCAAATATATGGATTGCAGCATTAGGAGAGTGTGCTAGTGACAGTAGCAGCAGTAGCGAGCGTAGAATGAAAATACATAAAAAACAAATATATAGTATGAAAATGTTCTGGATAGCTCAACAGCTAAAAAAAAAAAAATCCCAACATTAATTAGTTAACAAACAACATTTATATAAAATCAAGGGAAGCTGACATGGGTACATGGAAATATTAATCTCCAACTGATTCAATTCAATTCAATTCAATGAACTTTATTTGTCCCCAAAGGGCAATTAAGAATGGCAGGCATATTAAAACAGACATGATAAACAGACAAAAACAGATATTAAAAACAGACATTAAAGTTAAAAGTTAAATGCTGTGGTTAAGGGGGTGAACTGCCTCAGGAACAAATGACTTTCTCCTTCGGACTGTCGAGCATCTAATGCTCCTAAGGCATCTTCCAGAGGGAAGCCATTCAAAGGAGGAGTGGAGGATGTGTGAAGGAGCTTGGAGGATGGATTTGGCTTTTTGGACAGTCTGAATTTGGTGAAATCAAGAGATACTTCTTAGTTAATTACAGGTGATTTTTGAACAGGTATTGACAATACTATGGAAGCTGTTTTTGTTTTGAATATTTAAGGACTGATACCAGCAGATGAATGAAAAAGTTAGAATGCTTTCAATAAAACAGCTGTGAAAGGAGACGAGTATGGTCCTATTCACTCCAAATGCATACAGTTTTCAGAGGAAGTATTGTCTTTGATGGAACTTTTTATAGCAATCTCTGTATTTTTTTGAAATGTTAGTTGTTGTCAAAAATAGTGCTCAGATCTTCCCTATGTAAATCATACACCGTCACCAAGAACATGGTGCAAATATCCTGTTCACAAATGACAGATTTAGCATCCTATTTCCTTCTACAGTCATGATATGAAGATCAAACTTGCTTTCTTGTACAGAAATAAGTCTTTTTTCCCTATTTTTGTGAGTTGAAGCTGGATTACGGTGATGTTATATAAATTCTATACAACTACATTGTTCATTTACAAGGTCATCAATTTCCACTTAGAAACAGAAATCAACTTCTCACCTGACTCACTATCAGGCCTGGCTAATGAGTGACCTCTAACCTTGCTAAATCTAGTTTAGTTTCTGTGCTGCAGATACATATGCAGATTGATGTATTACATTTTTACCTCATGTACACTTGGATATTTGCCCTCAGGTTATCAATGCATTTATATAAAGTTATATGTTTGTAGCCTCACTTTATTTTCAGAGAGATTAATTTAAATGTGGTTCATGTGTAACATCAGCAGAAACTATCATTTGTTCTTGTACATCAGTTAGTTCCATCTCAGCCCAACGATGAAAACGGTGTATGTGGAACTGTTATAAATATTTGCTAAACCATTAAATCTATTGCACATTAAGGAGCATTCAGACAAGTATTGTGATTTTAAAAGAATCAAACTCTATTAATTTCCACTCATTTCCTCCATAACAGAGCAGGATTCAGACTGACTAATGTGTTTGTACAGTATACAAAAATACATTAATCAGTCGATAGGATGTGTCCATTAAGTTACACAGCGTTCACTCCGAGGCTTTTATCGAGGCAATCACAGCCAGCAATACAATTTTTTTTATCCAGAAATCCCAGAAAATTTGGTCTTCTTTAACTGCTGACACACACACACACACACACACAAAACACACTTTGACAAACACATAACACATAAACCATTACAGACTAATTGAATCTAATTTATTTAGTTTTCAGGAAAAAAATCATTTAAGGCAGAACTTCCCTAAGCCCCCTAATAAATGACACTCTCATACCGTTTTACTCTCTTTTCAAACACAATTAAAAAATAATATATAAATATATACACACTGCAAATGACATGCATATAAGGAGTTCATTTTGGAGCTTGATCTCAGGTCATTAGTAACCCACCATGACGCTGTGGAGTTGGAGGGTCCGCTGGCAACACACAGGCCCCTGGCCATTTATTCTATATTAAGTCTCTAATGGGGCCTCTCTCTCTCTCTCTCTCTCTCTCTCTCTCTCNACCTCTCTCTCTCCCTCCCTCTCTCCTCACACACAGCACGTCGGCACCGCGCTGGTAAAATATGCACAGAAAGTCCAGTGCACACACACACACACAAAGCCATTCAAATGAATGGTTATTTATTCGCTAAACGAGGATCTGGGTGTTTAATGTTCCTTGGACGTTAGGTAGTTTTCTGGGGGAGGCAGAGCCATACCCCTATGGCTACAGACATCATTTATTTTACACATAGCCTAATACCGCACGCTAGGCAGCCGCTGAGAAAAATGGGATTTAGAAGAGAGAAGGAGATATAAAAGAAATAATGAATGATTTTTAGGGGGG